>JAVQKC010008990.1:0-12442 GCA_036025475.1 Philypnodon macrostomus
TTTTGTTAAGTACATATTTCCACATGTGTTAATTCATAGTTTTGATGCCTTCAGTGTGAATCTACAATGTCAATAGTCATGAGAAGAAAGGAAACTCATTGAATGAGAAGGTGTGTCCAGACTTTTGGTCTGTACTGTATGTGGTACATTGCTCTGAGGTCACTGATGCATGATCAATAAACCCTGTAGACTACTAATTAATTTTGAGCCATTTAGTACCAATCCAGCATTTCATGTATGCATGTTTTTAGGAAGCTTGAGTACATGAACTCTAGAAGCACAGGATATGCAGGATTTTGCAATAAAAGATTCCGACTAGAAATTAAAACCATATACTGAGATATCTGGACTTGTCTTGTTTTACCTGTCAAATTAGCCGCCCATCACACAGCTTACACCGTGGCTTATTGTGGATTTCTACCGCAGCGCCCCCACAATGGAGCCTCACAGGAGCTGCTTAACTTCAAGTGCAGCACGGCTCGCCAGAAACCCACAACAGGTGAAAGGTGACGGGATTAGAGCTTGACTTAATTTAAAAAGGGCTCATAACATAAGCTTAAGCCTCATTACATCATCTGTGGAGCAGGAGGAATTGACGAGCGGTTCAAAGGCTGGGGTCACCTGTCAGGATGCATTTGGAGACTGTAGCTTTACATGTTTGATATAGACAGTGAAGTGAATCTGCCATTAGGTCTTCCAACATCTGTGATTTTATCCCCAAAGTACCATGAAAAGCATTACAAATTAAATCAGACTTTTTGCTGGATACATAACTTATTGGAAATTCAAGACAGCATTTTCTCATTGACATGTAATCTAAATCAGACAGATATTCATTACTCATTCAGCAAGTTCAACAGCATTGGTGGGTCAGAACAAAACCTTGAAGTTCCTGGGCCGTGTAGGCTAATTACTGTTCTAAATCCTTTTTTGGACAATTCAGTTTGTTTCAGGCAAAATTGGTTTAAAATGGCAATTATTTTGTTATGAGACATTTCCTGCTTATTTACAAAACATTTGGAAAGAGTAAAAGGCAGATTTTTGGAAGAAAATCTAAAGAAAAGTTGTATCTGAAGTGCCCTGATTAGGAATACTGACAAATTCAAATCTGTTATTAATGTAAAATAGTTATGCAGCTTTTCTAAGCACTCAAAGTGAATAACAATGGAGTGCGTTAGTTACATGGTTACAAACTGGTGGTGGTACGCTACCTCTGTAGCCACAGTCACCCTGTGGCAGACTGATCAAGATGTGGCAGCTATACTTTGCTAATGCTCTCTCCAACCACCACCAAGCTCACCAATCGCACCAACACAGGCCTACATAGACCAGGTGTGTGAAGTGTCTTGCCATTTGACCAAACCACCAACTTTCATACTGCCCATCTCCTCTATTCTTTAATAAACTAGGATTTTGCTGGTCTTTGTAAAACTAACCTGATGGTGCGGGCCCTCTGTGTGCGTCCTGTGGCTGCGTGGACCTGTTGCGGTTCTGTTGTCTCCGTTTGCCGCCGGTGGATCGAGCCGTTCGGATGTGCACTTCACTGACTTTAAAAAACGCCACCATGAAGGGCTGCTTCTCCAGAGCTCCATCACGACCCACTAGACCCGCATCCTTCGAGCTGATGCTTTGTCCTGTTTGGACACACCATTTACAATTAGAGTTATATCAATGACAAAATAAGGCAAGTAAAAAAAAAAAAAAAACTTTAGAATCTAACAGCTTACCACTGCTGGTCTCAACACTGATTTGTAAGCCCAAATTGTGGACAGGACTCATGACCCACAGGTTGCTGGTGGCAGTGATTTCAAACTCCAACCAACCCTCCTCAGCTGCCCATAGTCTCCGGGACTCAAGCAGGAACAAGTCTGCCTCCCTGAAATAGAATAAAACAGCATATATACTAGTCAGAAAAGGTTAAGGATGCTTGACTTTAGGGTAACATTACAGAACGTCCCTAAAATGCAATATAACCTATTGAACCCTTTCATATGTTTGTCATATGGAATGGTCAAAATTCCGGAATGGTGGCGACTGGAGCAAAAGTGAGTAAACTTTACAAAAAGTAGGATTTGTGGAGATGGATGGAATAATTCTGAACATACAAAAAAAAACTATTGTGGTCGTCAACATTTCTGTAAGGACTTGTCCAGTAAACCTAAAAGCCACCAGCCAAAAGTCTAACTGTTACTAATTGTGTACATTAAATAAACATACAATGTGAGGTACATTCACTGATGTTTCCTACCCAGGCTCTGACATCACCTACATGTAGCAGAGTGGTTGTCATTTGTCAGAACCATCTTACTTTGCAATATGATGTGACTCATTCTAATTTCTCCATTGAAAATGTATTACAGTCTTGCCTCCAGTTGCTTCCATTCCGGAATTTCGAACTTTATGTCTACAAACTTTTGAAAGGGTCAATAAATGGTTCTACTTAAATACCTTTACTTTTCATAAAATGGTGATATCAACGTGGCATGCACATTATCCATTTTCTACAAATCTCACCTAAAACATTTTGAGGCATTTGATCTTCTTTCACTCTGTAACAGTGATCTATACATGTTACTCAATTGTTCTGTGTAGTCTGTAATGTGTAACTTTTATAAAGCTGAAGTCGGGAGGTTTTCCAAGATAAGAAATGAAAAATGCTTGACCATCACAGTTAAGTTTGACTTTAATCCCTCCATTACCTCTCTTACCGCCTCTACAGCAACATCAAATCATCAAACGAGTCTGTGTGCCACTCAAAAACTCATTCAGGGTTCTATCCCACACACTCTGATTTGATGTTGCTGTAGAGGATAGTTTATCTTAAGTTTTTATTTTATGAAACCTCCAGACTACAGATTTAAAGGATCTTGATAAACTGCACTCATCCCACATGTAGCGTATGAACCTGCGAGCCCTTGTGCTAGTCTAAGGGAAAACCCATAGAATAGGTCTAACAAATAAGAAGCCGTCATAAACACTCATTAATGACCAATAAAGATGGGCTGTCCATGCATGACCTCAGGGGCATTCTCCAAACACCTGGATGATTGTGAGGCTTTGAAGTGGGTCCGAGAGGAGGTCCCACCGACCTAACACTGTGTCATTATACAGTAATGAGACACTGAGCCCTCGTCTCACTCAACATGTCTGTCTGTCAGCTCATGATGTGCTGTTTGTAAGGACAGGTAAGTAGATGCAAAAACACATTGTTGATGTCCACATATTAAAGCTGAAAAGTAAAAAAAAAAATTATAAATAAAATGCTTAAAGTTGACTGGACAGGAGTGGGACTAAAAAAGACTGACTATTACTATTGGTCAAGTACTTAGTATTTAAATGACCTTCAGATTATGGCTTTAAATTACTGGTGCTACAAACTAAGGCCCTGTCCACACTGAGACAAAAACAGTATCGTCTCTCGTAAAGGCGGCATCGTTCTCGAAAATATCTGAGTCCACACGGGTTCTCGCAGCACCACTGAAACGCTGTAGTACGTATGCCGGGCCCGACGGTGGCGCCATGTTTGTTGTTATTGTCAACAGGTGCAGCAGGTTATGAGAGCAGGAGGAGCTACAACGATTTTGTTTCAAAAAAGAAGAGTATTGCTCGTAAACAGGGAAGTGCGGAACCGGCATTTTGAAATCTTTCCACTCTGAGACCCGGTTTAAAAAATTATCGTTTTCAGGCTCCCAAAATGCCGGCTCCATGTGGACGTAAATGATAAAATACCATAGCAGATACGCCTAAACTTGTCTCCGTGTGGACAGTGCCTTAGACGTCTATACTAATACGATATAAAGTAAACTAAAGATACATTGTTTCAACTGTTGGAACGACAGACACTGATGAGCCCCGAATTGATAACAGTTGAATTCTGTCAATTGTAATGTACTGTACTTTGCCCTTATTTCACTGCATACATGTATTTATTATAAATGATATAAACTGGTTCCACCTGAGAGCAGAACTTAAATGTCTATCTCTTCTCGTTCCTGGGAAAGGCCGACTCTTGGGTCCAACCTACAGGGGAGCACAGACAGCATACCTCAGCATTTGTGTTCAGTGCTCCTATTCATCTAACTGTCCAACTGTTATGATACTGTTACTGTGATACAGAGAAAGGATGGCTGTGTTTAAGTTAGATCACTCCCTTCTGCTGTTTTGGGCTCTTTAGCACTACTCTGTCAGACTAATATTCACACAATGTTTAAAAGCACTTTATAAACTACAGAGTTGAAGACAAACAAGGTACAACCAAATTAAAGATGTTGTTTCTTCATCAAAAACCTCCCTGGAGTGGATTTTCTGAGCCGCCATCTTTCCACCCCAAATTATTACCAAATACTGCAAAAAAAAAAATATCACAATTGGTTCATTTTAATAATTGGTATTAATGCCCTGTAAATATTTAGCAATTAAAATATTGAGCACCTAATTATTAATACGCCATTTTTATATGGAGGTACTGGGACATACTATTTCTCCCAATAGGAAACCAGAATCCATGTCAGAGCACAGGAGCGATATCATGGTTTTTATTCTTTAGTCCTTGCGTCTTGTCGTCGCGGCGACCGTTCTCCTGTTGAAAAGCAGCAGGGGTCCCTGGTGGAGCTGCCTGCGGGGCCAAGGCTACTGAGAACGTACTGTAAAAGCTCTTATTGACTGACTGCTTAAATGAACTGGAATAATAAGGTCAGGAGTCACACTGGTGTTTTTGGCTTCTATAAATCTCTTTTATAAGTCTTGTCAGTGACTGTAGTAAAAAGGTAATGTGATGTGGAAAACTAGCTCACAGCTGGCTGGCTTATTTGTGCACTTTCATCCTCTGTTAAAAAGGCATATTTAGAGGATTGTAAAATGCAATATGTAATTTAGACTACTGGAGATAAAATACTAGCAACTAAACTATATCCAATAACATTAAGTGGAGGACCAAGTATAAGCATCATGTTTTCTTTGATGATTGAAATGACAAGATCAGCATCCCAAAATTATATTTCACGTAAAAATTACAAATAATTCTTTGGTTTCAAATAATTGAACTGTGTACTTTTTCCCAGAATTGTTGGTCCATCTATGAATCCTAAAGATAGCTCTTACCCGCTGACTCAGTTAAGCACAAGCCACATTTCTTAATCATGCATTTACATAAAAACTAACGGATTGGTTGGATAGCAGTTATAATATATTTTGCTTTTATTGATAGGTTGGCTGTTGCCTTGTTAAAGTGTATATCAAAACCTCAAACCAATGACTCCAGTCAGAAAATGAGGTAAAGATTACTGAATAATGTCCTCCTTCACTACATCCATGAATCTCCTTTATTTGATCAATGTGGACTACTCTCTTACAGTATGTGTTTAGAATCATCAATCTCCAAAATGACCAAAATGCAACTGAACATTAAGCTGTCCTAAAACTTTTCTCAGCTTCTTCCCGACCACATTTTTGACATTGCAATCTCTCGCATTCCTTGCCTGCTGTTCGCTAAACCGCCCCAATCAAATGAAAAGTACAAAGAGTGTCAGGCTAATTAAGCTCTCTGTCATTATGCCTTGTTTTACGGGCGGCAGGGGCTCGGGAAAGTTAATAGGCTCCCTGCTGATTGGTGATTACAGTACTAGGCTATAGCCGAATATAAGCAGAATAATGTAGTGGTATAAAAGACATTTCTAGATATGCATTTATGATTCACCAGCACCAACATATCAATAAAAAACATGAAAAGCATCCTATAATGCACTTCCAATATAAAAATCCCTCACCTCTACAGTACAGACTTTTAATCTTCCAATATCTGGATGTCTATAGTATTGCCAAGATTCATATTGATGCTAAAAAACCCTTATCACTGAGGTTAATACATTAGCTATTTCATTTTCTCAAAAGGTATATTGTCTAGGACTTTTCTAGACACTCAAAGTGCTTTACAATTTTCATTTACTCTAAAAACTGGTGTGGTAAGATGCTTCTTTAGCCACAGCTGCACTGGGGCGGATTGATGAGGGCAAAGCAGCCTATAGCTTTTCTAACTAAACACACCACAAAACTAACACATTCATAAACAAGGCGGATGTGTCTTGCTCAAAGGGAAGAATGGCGATATGCAGGAAGACTCAAACTGACAACCTTTCAGTTAGTGGAAAACCAACTGTAAAAAAAAATAAAAAATGCGATTGTGGATAACAATTTTAACAACACATTTTTTTAATTAAGAAGAAACAAATGCAGTTTTACACAAACCTATAAATGAGTTCAAACTTATATAGTATATAAGTATAGTATATAAGTACAGTCTGTGGCAATGGTATCTTTTCACGTTGCTGTTGCTGCTGACTGGGCGGGCTGCAATCTCACTAGATGTTTATCTACTGCTGCAGACGTAATGTAAATGTTTGGTGTGTATTAGCTGCGCTCATTGGGGATTTTGGAGGATTTTAACGTGTGCTATTTCTGATCAAGTGTGGTTTTTGCTTGAACTTTGCTTGAAAAGGAGCATTATGAATGGAGTATGTAAGAGAAAGAGACAACCCAAGAAAATTACTTCTTTGGTTGTCTCTTTTTCTTCCTACATACGCCATTCATAACCTAAGAACTAAATTTGTGTTTTAAAATGCTCAGGGAGTAGAGCAAGTCATTAGGGTTGGCAGTTCAATTCCTTCTCTAACTAGTTCATCCTGCCTTTGTGTCAATGGGCAAGAGGCTTCACCCACACCTCATACAAATGCGATCGATATTCGTGGTGGTAAAATAAGAGGCTGTATGTGCGATATGGAATCTTTGTAAGTGTGCCCCAGGGCAGCTGTGGCAAAAGATTTAGCTTACCACTACCAACAAGTTATATTAAAATAAATCATTAATGGTAAAAAAAAATAAAATAAATAAAAAAATTAATTAATTA
Organism: Philypnodon macrostomus; assembly: GCA_036025475.1. NCBI lineage: Eukaryota > Metazoa > Chordata > Actinopteri > Gobiiformes > Eleotridae > Philypnodon > Philypnodon macrostomus. The sequence continues at coordinate 6,902 of JAVQKC010008990.1, forward strand.
ATTAATTAATTAAAAAATAAATAAACGCTATATAAATTTAAATATGTCGTCCAGAGGTTTTGAGTCACAGACCCTGGTCTATGATGTAAAGTAGTTTAGTTACCTCTACAGCAACATCAGACCAGAGTTTGACCAATAGTGTTTGAGTTTTTGAGAAACGTAGTAGCCCACACAAACTTTGATTTGACGTTGCTGTAGAGACCAGGGGAGGGACTTAGTTAAATCTCCACTTCTATTGGTCAAGCCTTTTTTAAACCTTTTAACAGTTTCTCATCTTAGAAAACCTACCTACCTGGTGAGTTACAGCTTTAAGCCAGTATACTATTGTACAAGGCTAGTGTCTGTGAATTACCTGTCGGGGTGCTCCTTGATCACTTGGTAGACTTTGAGCAGGAAGGTGTCATTTCTAAAGGCCCGGCTCACACACTCTTTGTAGAGGCGGAACTCAGCCGCTGTGACCGCCTCGCCCTCTGGGATCTGCGACAGGTTGAACTTGAACTCTTTGTGGTGTCGCCGATGAGGAGAGAGCTCCCTGTCGAACTCCACTGTGGAACAAACAAAAATACATGGTCAGTTTACATGCATTTATGTAGAAATTACTTTACCAATATGGAATCATAGCTACTGTATTGAGCTGTGAGTGTTTAAAGCTCTAGTCCGGAGTTTTCATAAAGTAAATAAAAATCCGAGTTTGTGATCTGTCCAATAGTAGTTGAGTTTTTGAGTGGTGTGGGAGGCCTCACAAGCTCTGATTTGATGTTTCTAGTCCAGACAAACTTTTATGGAGCACTGCTACATCTCTATGTGCCACCATTCTGGATCATGGTAATCTTTTATATTGTCATGGCCAGAGTAGAAAATAGGCTAATAACTTAACATGTTTCCAATGTAAATATAGTGTACATTAGTGATATCCGGATATCCTTTTACAGACAGCGTGCTGAAGTCGACCACGCTAGTCTTATAAGTGATCACATATGATTTATACTCTCAGCCTAATAGCTTCTGTGGTTTCCCTAAATAAACCCCTGTTATCATCAGTCTGCAGCAAGAAAACATCAATCTTTTTTTCTTTTTTACTTAAGAGACATCGGGCGACCACTTCTGACGACGCAAAACGCTAAAAACCAACAAACCCACCACTGCTTTTAAGTGCAATATGTGCTGTAATGATAATGTGGAGAATCCTGTCTGAACGAGGAAGTCTCCCATAGAAAAACCAGGGCTAGCCATGTTTGAAGACGACCATGTCTAAAGCAATTGGTAAGTACAGAAATACACTTGAATCCATAAGCAACGAAGCCTTAAGTATATCATACACACTGTAAAACCTGACCGGGGAATGACACTTAGGAAATCCACCTTAGACGGGTACACAAACTTTGTAGTACCACTTCAAAAATAAAAAAATAAAGTTCTAAAACTGACCTAAATCAGGAAATAAATGCGCCCCAAAATGGTCTACTTAATAAGGACAAAACCAGATCTAAAACAGGACTAACTACAGAGTAAAATTGTTCTAAGTACAGGACTAAATGAGGACTAAAGAACTTAACTTCTCAAGTTGGACTAAACCACATGTAGAGTCCCACTACAAAGAGCCAGTACCACCACAGCACAGTTTGAGAACCACTGGTTTAAATGATTAAATCACAAACTACTTTTGAGTCACTTTAGTCACTTCAGTATTTGTAAAGCAATTCATTCCCTTGATTTAAAAAAATATATATATTTTTTTTTATTAATTTTACAGTGAATATTCTATCAAATCTAGCAGTCCATATTGCCAGAGCACCCAAACATCAGCCCATGATATTCTGACTTTGACACATGGCGTAAATGCTTTCTCATATGCCATACCCCATTGCATTCACAGCATATCATCATCTACACTGCAGTTTCCACTCTGCACAGTTTGAATGTTGTGGTCAGGCAGCCACAGACTGACTGGGAACTATAGAGCTTATTCCACTGTCTCACGTCTTTACCTGCACCTAGACGTGTCCAAATTATTAATATTATGGGTTCAAATTGAAATTGCGCAGACGTCTGGACACCATAAAGCAAAAATTATAGTCATCATGAAGACTGCAGCAACAAACATGTGGAGTTGTAAAGTCTATGTATAGGCAAGGTGAGTCATACCGCATAGGAAAATTTAACATAGGATATTTTTGTATACGTTTGATAGTCTTTTAATCTCCCCAAGTTATGTTTGTTGAGTTACAGCCAGTCATTCTAAAATTTGTGCTGATTTTATGACATAAGGACCCACCCAAAATGAGCCAATGACACATTTTGTTCCCAAATGCAAAAAGTCCCACACAAAATGGTGCTGCAGACAGTGAGAACCCTGGAACCAATCAAAGTGTCCCGAAAAGCAGAATCCCGCCCACCTCAGGCCCACACCCAGGAAGATCATCGCAATCTAGTCAATGACAGATCCAAAGGTGGGATCCATCCACTCATGCACCGGTCTCACTAAAACAATCTGTCATAAAAAACAACGATAAAACTCAAAAGTATCTAAGTTTGTGACTTTGAAGACAGCCCAGAGTGGAGGGAACCACCTATGGAGAACTCACTGTTTTTCCCATCATCCTCTCTGTGACCTGTATCAGTTGTGACAGTGACATTTCATCATCCCACATCAGGACCGGCCCACATAAGCAGATGTAGCCATAACTAGGCCTGGGTCGTAATGACGGGAAGATACACCAGCCAAAAAAACCTCTGTGAGCTGCTAAGCCTTGAGTTTGAGGTCACGGTCTTCAAAATGACTTTACAACACTCCCTCCAACACCACCACACAGTGTAAAGAGAAACAGATTGAAATTAAATGTTCATTTTCTCACACAGACTATTTTGGCACAATACGTCTTTGATAAACTCACTGTGGGTCACATGTAATAAATAATAAATCTGTTTATTTATGCAGAAGATGTGGGGACTATTTGGTGGATGTGTTCTGTCAAACCAAGTCAAATTAATGATCATCTCAATTATTACAATGCATAGTTTGAGAAGGCCCCTTTCTAGACTGTTTATTGACTTCATATTTGGGGCATGAGAAGAATTTAAAGCTGTCATTATTATATTCACATGTTCTCATCCCTTTGCAAGATAAATTGCTTGTTTAGAAACACTTCGCACGGAACATATTTGCATTATTTTACAATTAAATACATATAATGATGGGATGGATTCTCACCACACATACAACTAGGATTAGGTAATATGGGGACAATATAATATCACAACCAAGATTATGATTTTGAGATTTTTCAGTTTACGTTCTATTTTTTTGTCCTACACAGAGGACTATTGATATATATTTCTACGTATATATGATAATACAATAGTTCATTGCCGTATTGCACACCATCAAGCTATCACACTAACACATGTATACTTAGTGAAGGTGGGTGTCTTGTCAAGGATATGAACTGGGTGGAGCAAGAATGGGACTGCCAACCCTGACATTACTTGTGAAACATATGGCTTACTATGAAGCTGAATACAGGATGATTGAGGATGAACTCAAACCTGCAAATCTAAAGGAACTATTTGACATCTAACTAGTCTCTAAAATATTGACAGTGCAGCCAATCAAGAATAGCAATGCAGAGTGTCTCCCATCTATAATATAACAGTGGAGCTTGACTACTTCTTTTTTATCTCAGCTGTAATTCATTTTAAGTGAGGTGTTACAAACTTGAGGAGTGAAATACAACTCACCAACATTTTTCGTGAGGATGAAAAATGGCTGATTAGGACGTAATGAAATTAGCAGGACAGGCTTTGACAGTTATTCTCCCCGCAGCTGTGCGAAACCTCCCGACTCTCGTGAACTCACTCAACAACTACAAATTCATAACCACTAAATCTTAGCGAGGGAATAGGAGGAACAGACAATTAAAACTATAAAATATGACATCTCTGGTATAGCTTATGCACTCTATCATGTGGAGTGGGTCTGCAACGTTAGCCTCTCGCTAAGTAGCATTGCAGCTGTCTCTCCACCTTCTCGCGGCATGAAATTCAATTGGAATCCGCAGAGATTTTCACATCGGGAATCAAAGGGAAGTCTTTTAGCTTTGGATTCAGGGAGCGTAACCTCGGAGCTACCCCAGCATGATGTGAGCTCCGAGACAGGAACGCACAGAGGAGGAAAGGGGTTCACATTTATAGGGATTTCCTCTTTTAACCCGAGGAAAAAATAATATAGCATAAATAATAATAAATAATAGCGCTTCGAATGCATGGAACACACTATATAGACCATGTTGGTTTAATGCTTGGAGTAAATAGGAAGGCCTGAACTTTCAAACTTTCAAATAATACTTAAGTAGTAATAATAATACTCAATAGCGTAATTAAGTATTAGTGTATTTAATGTTTTTGGTTTGCTTAAGTTGGAAGTGCATTTCAGTTAGTGGTGGGCGGTATGGTAAAAATATAATATCATGATTCAATTATCTTCCCAGATTAGCAGATTGTCATAACTTAATTTCACAATTTGAATAATGAAAAACACCTTAAAGATGTCAAAGTACCCAAAATGCAACTCAGTCCATTATCCATTCACACTGGTTGTGATAAGCTACCTTAGTGCTTAACTACAGCTGCCTCTCCTACTGTATGTCCTTCACAGCTTCATAGATGTGAGTGTCTTGCCCATGGACCCAATGGCTGTATGAGCTGTTGAGTTATTTTGAGGTAGAAAAAAAATGATCTGTCCAAATAGTTGAATGATAAGCAATAAATATATTATAATATTATTAAAATCCATTTTTATGTCAGCATCATTCAGTATCAGTGTCACTTAGCATTGGAAAATAGGCTGAAGGGGACAAAAAGTGAAAATAAATAATGACAATAATAAGTGAGACGGTGACACAGAAAGACAGATTTGCAGATTGGCTTTGATAGGAGCTGTTCTCACGTTTCCACCTGCGCAACATCTGCTCGTCCCGTCCCTGCTGCTGTAGGTATTAGAGCAGCCCACATACACACGGCCATACACACAGCCATCTCAACTTCATGACCCCAGTGATCGGCTGCATTCATTCTTATAGAGCATATAGGGATTACTTTGTGTTAAAATTAAGCCTGGTGATCAAGATGAGTACCACCTCAACAAATATTTGACTTTTCAAGGACCATTTTATTGGGCAAAAAGTCTTAGGCCCATCCCATGTATCATTCTGCCTTACCTGCCCCTTTGCCCTCAAAACAGATGGGTAAGGGCATTTTTTGTTGTGGTACACACATTATTCGCAAGATCTCAACTCTAAACTAAGCCAAGATTCCAGAAACCACTAGTAAGCTCCCAACTGCACAACATTTCTGGACTGGTCACTGGTTTAGACAGTGCATCAGAAATTGTGTCAACAATTGCGTCAGGACTGATGTTTTACAAGAGACGATGATCACATAAGATTTAAAGTCTTCTACTATTTGTACACTTAATAGCACAAATAGCAAATCTACTAATCATATTTTGACAATGACACCATGTAAGAAATACAGTAAAAACAT
>JAVQKC010008993.1:0-23595 GCA_036025475.1 Philypnodon macrostomus
AAAATAATAATAATAATAATAATAATAATAATAATAACTTCCATTTATATAGCGCTTTTCAAGACACCCAAAGCGCTTTACATATTTTTGTATTATTCATTCACTCCACAGTCACACCTGATGATGGTAAGCTTCTATGTAGCCACAGCTGCCCTGGGGCACACTGACGGAAGCGTGGCTGCCAGTTTGCGCCTACGGCCCCTCCGACCAAAAAAGTACAGACTAATGCACCGATATGACATTTCGTGGCCGATACCGACTCCAATATTTCAATAAATAACATCTTTAATTGTATTTTATTGGATTGTGTGACCCTGAATGTGACTTTCCCGGGGGTCTTTCATTTCTCTGGCTGTTTCTGAACCTAAATATTAGAACTGATCCTTTAAGTTCTACAGATTAGCATCGTCCATTTTTAGAGGCCGATAAAATTGTAAATGCCAGAGGCCGATATATCTGTCCATTGCTAGTACAGACCCATTTTTACTGAGTTTGATTATTGTATAAATGTCCCTGCTGGGCTACCTTAGCTTGGTCCATAAACCCATAAACAGGGAGCTGTATAAGTTTGACCCATCATTTTAATAGAACTTTTTTTTTGCTATCTCCAGATGCTCCTATAAGATTGAGGTTTTGCTGATCTGTTGTAAAGAGAAGATCTAAAAATAGTATTTCCACTCCATGTCTTTTACCCAGCAGCCTCGGTCCTGCGTCAGCCCACGCCCATAACTCGCAGACAAAAAACCATGAGTGGAAAAAAAGGGGGCGAGGTCTCCATGAAGCGTTCATTTGTTCAAGTCTGAGGCAAAAGAAGAAGAGGGAGGTCACGTGATTGGAGCTGGGAGCCAATCAGATCGGAGCGCCCGGACTGGAGCACTGCAATGCGTATAGAGCCCACTACTACAGGCCAATACTATAGGGAGCTTAACAACAGAAGTGTGGAGAAATGGTTAAAGCTAGAGTAGAGACCGTTTGAGTACAAGACTGCACTTAATTATGTTTGAAAAGTATTCATTTGGCTCAACGTGCATGTAAAGTGCAGTTTGGGGTTTTAAGGTGCGCTCCGTAAGTTTGATCAAACACAAACGTTAGAGGAAAAAATGCTTTATCTGACCAAGCTCTATGTCATGATTATTATTCCACTTTAGTCCCGCCCCCTGGCCTCTACATACTACAGGCGACCTACTTTACGTCATAGAACAGGGTCAATTTGATATTTTAGGAAACTTCCGGAATACAGGCTTTAATGTTGAAAAATGTACACACAGGGTGACCAGATGTCCCACTTCTGTTGTTTTTTCAGCTCAACTCTAGCATCACCTTTTAACCCAGGCCAGTCATGTATATGAATCTATAGAGTTAATGTCAGGTTAGAATTATATACTTCTGAAGATATTTTGAATGACAATATTTATTTAATCACTACCTTTTACTGTGTTACATGTCCCACATTGCCCCACATTGTCCCACATTGCCCCACATTGCCTATGAATGAATGAATGAATGAATAAATGTGGTGGTGGTTGGAGGCACAGACTGGCAGCCACCCCCTCTGTCAGTGTGCCCCAGGGCAGCTGTGGCTACACAAGTAGCTTACCACCACCGGGTGTGACTGTGGACATCCTACACATCTTTCAGCGCACATTGAAACAGAGTGCGAAGCACTCACACACAATCACACTTGTCCTATAGACCACAAATCTACCAGCAGAGGGTGGCCGAGAGCGAGGGCCGTTTGACGCCGCTTGCGGCTTTAATTTTATTTATATTTTAATTAAATACAGTTAATTTAATAGAATGGTGAATATGTAAATTATCTCACAATTAAGTTGACTTTCTCAAAATAAGAAACAAAATGCCAAATTTTTTAAGTAATATCTCAATGAAGAAATGTCAATATATCAATATTCTGTGCTTTGGATGGTCGTTGGGTTGTGGCTCTGCATTAAGGCTATTGTATCATGTGCTGTTTTCTGTTGCACAACGTCACAGTCTCTGTTGTGTTACATGTTCAGGGACCTCAACAACTGAAAGCAAAAGCGGAACTATGGCAGAGATCAGCCTCATCTGTGAAGAGAATCTGCTTGACACCATCTTTCACGCCTGTGACACTCAACGCAGAGGTGGACTTAGATACATGCTTTTATATACACATGACATACTGTAGGCTACACATAGTCCCACCCCAATAAAATGTTCCAAGCCAAAAAGTAAGTCATAGTACATATAAACTAGGACTGAACCAGGACTATACCTGAAGTAAGTGTAAATCAGAACTAACCTGGGTTAATCCAGGTCTGATCTTGGGCTAAACCAGGTCTAAAAGGGATCTGATCACAAGGTCACATGTGAGTCCTCCCTAAAGATGTCTGTAGTTTGTAAATAGTGTTTCTTTGTGAATATAGTCGATAGAAGCCTCTTTTGAAGCACTCACATTAGACAGTACTGTAAAGTAGTTTTCTCCTCTTGCCTCGTGGCATTGAACTTACAGCACAATGTACAGTTTTGTGCACCAAAGGCATTAGATGTAGTGTGGGAGTAGAGAAGATATGTTATTAATGCTGGGCCTTAGTGTTTTCTTCATCAGCTGTTTTGTGAAGTAAAGAATTTCAGGTGACACATTTCTTTTGAATATCCTCATTGAGGTTTGCCGTTAATAATAAAAAGTAAGAGATGAAGTTAGATGGTGTGAATCTGGACAGAATGAATAAAACTTTTTGCTGAAGATCATAATTTATTTTTGTGTAAATGATGGATCCTGGTTTGACCTTTTTATTGTCATTTTTCAGGTAAAGTGTATGTCTCCCACATCGTTGACTATCTTCGTCACACGACCAGTCGCTCATCTGAAGACAGTGGACTGGAGGAGCTCTGTAACATGTTAGACCCTGAACACAAGGACGTCTCCATTGATTTAGACACATACCACGCCGTGATGAGGGAGTGGATAGACGACTGCCGTAACAATGGGTAAGTGCAGACACTCAGTTAAAATGTATTGTTTATAGTTGGTAACTTGTTTTGGTTTATGAATTGTGTGACTGTGTTCCTCCCGCAATACATGCATGTGTTGGATAGATTTGTGACTCTAAATTGTGAATGTGAGTTGTCTATCAACCCTTCAACTAACTGTCCATTGTCCTGGTGATGCCTCTCCAAGGCCCATAGTTGCTGGTATAGACTACAGTCAACTACTAAAAAGATTATGTGGAAGTATTCAGTCTATTAGGTTTAATGTATTAGTTTACTAGTGTACCCTAAGGCCCTGTTTAGACAATGAATAGTGAGCACATACACCGTTCAACTCTCGTCTAAACTGCTATTACACATCCTCTCTTAAAACAATGATGTCACAGCCCCGACCTGGACTGCTTTGGCTAAAAGGCGTCTGAGGCTTGGCCGTCAAAAGCAAACTCTGCTGTTTTTAAGCTTTATACAATCATATTTATACAAGTAACTGCAAGATTGATAAATATAAATGCTTTCTTGAACATTCGATTTGCAATTTAGCATCAATTTAACAACAATTTAGCAACAATTTAACAACAATTTAGCAACAATTTAATTAACAATTTAACAATTTCCTGATGTTTTCAGTTCAGTGATAAACAGCCACTAAAATAAGTCTGTGTCCACTATAAATATAAATATAAATATAAATATAATATCTACCGTTTACATTTTTTTTTTTAATTGTAATCTTTCTGAAATAATGCAACTTGTTTGTTTCTTACCTAACCCACAGAACGTCGTATGTGGGTGGATTATGTACTGTATGAGTATGACTAAGAGTTTCTTTTCTTATTTGCAGCCCGATATAGCCATTACAATGACACTATATCAAAAATTGTTAAACTTATTGTAAAGAAAGTAAAATCGCTATTTAGTTTTGATATTGTGTAAAGTCAATCGTGTAGAAGTCCGTATGAAACACTGCTTCACATCTAGTGAAAAAATGAGGACAAAAAAGAAAGTCATTAATCATGGTTTTGTTTTTCTGATTTATTTGCATGTTTATAGACCAACTTCACTTGCAGTGGAGGCAAATTATAAAAATACAAGATACACAATTACACTAGTAGTAAAAGTGAAAAACTCTTATGCTTCATTTGGGGTGAAGTATATCTAGACTTCTAAAACCTCTAGAACAGTGAACTGCAAAAAACACATTTCAAGCCTCATTTGTGGTGATAACAACACCCAAAAGAGAGCTTGGGTGTAGCAGATTTGTTCCTATATACTTGTATATATGAATGCAGAGTTGTTCCTATATACTTGTATATATGAATGTATATTTTTTTTTTTTTATCTGCTGTGGGCCAGATAAAATTTCAGTTGGGCCAATTTTGCCCCCGAGCCCCCCTGTTGAATAGGCCGGTACAGTGTACTTCCAGGGCTGCCACAGCTGTTAAACTGTAGATGTTTTTATATAGTTTCAATCCACAATGTCGATGTAAACCAGATGTAAAAAAAAAACATACACTAGATTGCACCTTTTAGAAGTGACCTACTAAAGTACCTATTATTGTGTATTATTTCTTGTGTTATACAGGGAGGAAACTGAGGAAGAGTCCACACAAGATTCAGTCAAATTAAGAGACAATATTACTGGTAGGTTTGCATTTGATCAGCATTATTAATGTACAGTGCTGTACAGTTATGTGTGTAGATGTTTGTATACATTTTTAAATGACAGGTAAGCTCTTCATTTTATCTGTGAAGTAAGCAGCTCTCGTACTGCTGTGGACATGATTGTGGTGAAGATTGTTTCTGACTATAAGCTAAGTCAGATGGTGATCCAAATGGATCATTTCTTGCTCACTTTAAAAGCCACTCTATTTTACTGCATTTTTAACTCTTTCCTAAAACATATGCACATTCATTCATTCTCAACTGCTTTCTTTACTTTTATCTTTTTTGTGTCTTTAGCAAGGAGGTCCATGCTGCTCAATATGACCTCTGGAAGCTTGGAGGCATTTGGTGGTGAAGTGTCCAGAGCTGAATTGTACGTTTATGTTGCCTGCTCACTTATACATAAAAGTCCCACCCTCTCATGTTTTTGGTCATAAATATAACTTGTATTATGCCTTTTATGTTTGTGTCTCTTCAGTGAGACGTCAGAGCTTGTGTACTGTGTCACTGACCTTCAAATGAATAACCAAAAACTACAGGAGGAGGTGAAGAAATTCAAACAGGTGGTGGAGAGCATGGAGGACACCAACCAAAAACTGGCAGAGGAGAATGAGGAGCTGAGAACCCAGGCTTGGATGTAAGTACAGCATTTAAATTGTAAAAATACTGCAAAATAATAATGCCTTCTCATGCTGTGGGGAAGATGATCCATTTTCCTTGTGCTTTTGTGGTCATAGCGAAATGAAACGTGGCAAACACAAAGTTTATCTTAACCTGCTTCTGGGTAAATCTGTTTTGGATTAATTAATGTTTCTACATCGACCTACGTCTGCCATATATTTTTAAATGATGCATCATTACAGTCGACATTAAAATTCTCCAGTGGAAATTACAAGAATAGGGGGCATTCATGTGCAGATTTGACCTTGACAAGTGGTATTTCCCATGAGCACATGAGGGCAGCATAACTATTTTGTCATTCAATTGTGCTGCTTATTTTTGTCGTACAGAAACCAGCAGCTCGTTCAGAAAGAGAAGATGCTGAAAGATGAAGTGGAGGAAATGAAGGCCACTCTGAGTAACACAGAGGAAGGCCGAGCACGTGCCTCCGCTCACAGCAAACACATGGTAATGCAGAGTCAATACGTAGAGCTAACCTTTATATGATTGTGTTCATATTCTATAGACCCTTCCACAAGTATGATGTTTATTAGATGACAAATATAAGTACTGGTAGTTGTTATAAGTTGTTATCAATATATTTAGTATTATTCTGAAATGGAGTATATACTGACAAACTGTTTTAGTTATTATCATTAATTATCATTAGCCCTTATAAAGCTCAATATATAAATCTATATGACTAATGTTAGAATCTGACATTGCTAACCTTAAACAGCTTATTTATTCATGCGTCTCAATATTTTGTTGGCTAAGGCTAATTACGATCTGCTTCATATCCGGTTACACAATAGATGGTAGGTTTTGACGGACACAATTTATGTTAAGGTGCAATGTACAAATTTAGAAATGCAATTCTCCACTTAAGAGCTGCAACAAATGGCTTAATTCAGCATCACTGTTTATTGTCTCTTCGGTTTTAGGAGAGAGAAAACCAGAGTCTCATTTCCAAGATTGCTGCTCTTCAAGAGGAGGTGCTTTCTTTCATTGATTTATATTGATCTAAAAACATGAATCTGTATGAATTATAGATTAACTATATACTAAACTGAGGTGGACAAGCCCAGGTCTAAGCCCTGTGATGCTCTCTTGCTGCAGAACTTCAAGGTCGTCATGGAGACTGACGAGCTTCAGAAGAGGATCTCAGAGCTGTGTGACATTAACGCTGACCTTCAGGTGAATCCTTTGCCTTCCACTTTTGAATTCTGATGTCATAATTTATGCCATTTATATGTTCATACCCTGTAGCCCTGCATTTAATGTCCATTCCCAAGTAGATGGATAATTTCGAAGAGTGTAAATGTCATTTGCACTTTTGTCACGGTGTGTTTTCAGGTGCAGATTCACTCCTTTGATGGTGTCGTCTGTGAAAAGGAAGCGGTGATACAAGAGGTCAGGGACCACTTTTGGTTAATGTTTACTCTGTGGCTGCTGCGCTTCATTTTTGTGAGCTGTTATGTGGGCATTGTAGCTAGAAATTGGAAGAAAAAAAAATTGAATGCCTACATTATGTCCATATAGATTTAAATCTTCTTTTACAGAAAATCAGACAGATAAATGAGTTGAAGGCTACTGTGGAAGAGTACGCCTCCATCACAGAGGTTTGTTTCCTATACTATTAAAATGAAAATATATTCTTGTCCAAGTCCAGTGACTCCACAAATGTGTTGGTATATTTTAAGCTCTGGTTTCATCATTAGCATTTCAGTGATGAGGTAATGGACCGTGAGAATAATGTCACCTGTTGACCTTTAGCACAGAAAAGTCTGTCAGAGTGCTTAGCGTCACCAGACTTCAACTTTCAAACCAGTAAAGTTGTTTTGTGAGTTTGCAAGTGACATAAATGGTGAATGATGTGGTGTAAGTAATACTATTTCATATCAATACTACTACTATTTCAGCGGTTGAGGGCAGACAAGAGCAAACTTGAGAACCAGATGCAGATGATGCACCCATACCTTGTTGGGTAAGTGAAAATCGGGGTCACTAGTTCACAAAATCGATTTCATAGATGTGATTCATGGATGTGTGTGTTTTCCCATAATAATAACTGACATGACGTAACAATACACTTTATTCCGCAGGGCTGGTATTTCGTTGTCAGTGGCCTACAGGTTGAACCAGAGCGTCACAGTATCTTTACAAAGTGAACTGGCCTTGGCTCAGTCTCCACTTGAGGTCAGCACCCCATTTTCTCACTTTTTTTATTCATTTAAATGTATATTATATTTTTTGTTGTCAGTGCCTGTAATTTATGCATACATTTATGCTGTTCATTAATAACATTCATTACCACAGTCTCTTCATGGAGTGGATCATCTGTCCACCACCATGAGTTTGGCCTCTTCTCTCGATGAAACTCTGGATAAAGAGGTGCTGCTGATGATGCACGGGCCCAGTCCAGACCAAATGTCCCTAGAGTTTAAGAACATCCTCCACAAACTGGTACGGATACACTCAGCTCAGTATTCTGTTCTATTTGTGATGCATCTACCTCTCTCAAATGAAAGACGGGCCCCACAAATTCTATTTTAAGTCACTGTTGTATTGTCCCCCAGAAACAGAATTTTGGAGAAGAAACCAACTTGGTGCTGTTCAGAATTCGAGGTTTTCTGGATGACCACAATAAACTGGGATTCAACACAGAAGAGTCTCTCCAGGTTAGAAAGACACATTTATTCATTCATTTATTACGACAAACCCTGTGCCATTTAGTGAGTGAGGTGGGGTACAGCCATGTTCCTGTCTGGACTTTTAGACACATTTAGACACAGTGATAAGAACTCTAAAAGAACAGGACTAAAAAATTAAAAAGCATATTTCCCACACAGTATACATTCACATAATTTAAGTTTAATAACCCCAGTGATGTTGCCGGTTTAGTGTCTTTTATAAAAACTAAAATGAAATATGCCCTCTGCTGTTACCAAGAAAGTCTAGGAAACATCAAAATCAGCACGGCGTCCATGTGGAAAACAAATTGTTTTATGTAACGTGTCTATCGCCACCTGTTACATTCACTCCCTCTGCATGTCTCTCTGTCCGTGTGTGTGGCTATCTGTACTTTCTCTCCTCCTTTTTCCCACCCACTATGATTTCTGTGTTGAGCCTTACATAACTGTCCACCAACCAGGCCTCATCCTAGCTAACAACGCCGTGTGTAGTCAGTGTGTTGTACCATGCAAAAGCAGCCTACTCCCCTCCTCCCGCACTTTTATTCTCCATCTCTCTTTTCTCTTTTGCCATTCCCCACCACCTCCTCCTCCTCTTAGTGCTTGCATTGTTGCTACTGTGTGTGCATTCATTAGACACGTACTTGCAAGCATACAGCACTAAACATGAGGCAATGAGGCAGCCTTAGCAACTCAGCCTGGAGAAATTGTTTAGCATTGTTTCTTGTGCATGTAGATGTTGCAGTGGTTTTGATGTGGCAACTTTTTGAAGATTTAATAGTCAAGTACACTGGATGCTGACGGCCATATTGAACTGACCTTTTGGCCATATTTTTTTTTGGGCAGACTGTGCGGTCCGAGCTGGATACCAGGAGAGCAGACTGGGCTCATAGCCTGGACCAGCTGGCCCAATACACGGACTCGCTGGAGAAGGAGCTAATCAAAATGGCCAGCAACATGAGGAGGTCCCGAACGGAGATACTTCACCTTTCAGTCAAGTAAGAATGAACGGTCTAAATATTTTACAACTTGAATAGCTCTTGGAAGTTGCCAAATTTTTCATATTTTGAGATATATTAAAATATAGAAATCGCATGACTGGCTAAAGTCTGGAGATCTTGTGTGAAATCTGTGAGTAGATCAGGGAGTCTCAAGTTGTGATATTTATAGACGGCATCAGAACTAAAATAAGGAACTCCACACGTCGTGCTATTTATAGAGACTCCCTACGTAATTTGGAAAAATTTCCTGGCGTTAAGCTGTCATTGGATGAATGAAATTGTGGGTGGGGTTATGAGTTCACTTTTGGCTAAGAAAGGTAAGATTATATTCATTGTACAAGAAGAGCAAAAAGAGCAGAAGCTAATTGGTTTGAGCAGTTACATTTCTTGTCATTAGAGACAGTTTGCTGACGTGTTGTGACATATAATCATAAGCTTTGGCCAATAATGTGCATTATAATGCTTAATGCAGGTCCTCACATGATACCACAGAGACCACATGTTCTGTTTATGCTCTTTGTGATGGCATGTGGGAGTCTCTGAGATGTTTCAAACTATACTTATAATGGTGCTCATATATATATAAATATATATAAGGTCAAGTGTGTGAAATGTTGTTACTCAGCAGCAGAATTATTTACTCCATATATGATATTTATATAGAAATAATTCTGTCACTTTTTCAATGTTTCCCATAGTTTTTTTGGGAGAGACTATGGTAGCACTAACCTCCAAGCAATCCACAATATAGTTACTTTTTAACATCTATCAAAAAGTATAATCATATTATAATATACCATCTTAATTTCCTTCCTTGACTAACAATACAATCTGCTCTTAATTGCCTTATGTCTCAACTACCGTCTCTACCGTCTCTACTGTGGATAGTTTATTATTGCCTCACTTGGTCATTCCTCTGTGTCCGTCACACCAACCCCAATAACCTCAATAACCTCTAAAATCCCGCCTCACCATTTGGGATTTGGGCCAATCCAGGGCTATCTGTCAAGTTTTACCATAGTTTGAAACTGGCCATGCCCCTTTGATAAAACGCAGCTACAGCCTCGCACGGCATCAGATTAGACCAGGGAGGAATGAATCAGGCTCCAGGCAGGACTTATTGGAGCTCTGTTGCCAGGGTGAACTATGGAACTGAGTAGTGTATCATTTGGCAGAAAATAAAAGAGAAGAAGGCTCATTACTAGACTGCATGTGTGAGGTCAATTAGAGACTTTTTATAGGATTCATGAATGGTAGCTAGGTGACATGGCTATTATTTTAGATGAATGTGATTGGTTGATATGTGATGGTTAGGCTCAAGTGCATTGAAGGACTTAACAGTGGTCATCCTGGGCAACAGAATGGGACATTGCATGGGCCTGCGGATTGGGTACAGTATGTTCAATGTACTTTATACAAACTAGGACCTCCTATAGAACAGTGCTTTTCACCTCTGCAAACGGTTAAAAATACATCACATTCCTTTTTTGGGGCGCTTCGGAGTTTGAGTGATTGAATATTTTTGTGATGTTTCTGTGCAGGGTGCAGGAGCAGGAGAACCAGAAGAGGCAGCTGTATGAGGAGTTAGAGCAGCTCAGGACACCCCAGGACAGCAGAGAGGCGTCCTGCCAGACCCCCGCACCGGAGGAAGAGGTATGGGAGATCATAATGGTTTTAATAATTGGGTTCATTAGAATTTGTTTTGCTAATTGTGTTTTGTTTGAAGTTTTGCATTGAAGTAGAGATTAATATTAGACGTTTGTTACATTCTAGTCATTCAACATATCACATTATCTGGATCATGTATATATATTTTTGATTTTTTTCATTTCTATCCCGTCAAAATAATTAAACAAATCAAGTTCTAATTCAGACTTTGTCACAACCAGTGTTACTTAATACTTCATTAACTGCAATGTTTCAATACACTTTGTGATAATCAAGGCTTAACAGCAACATCCAACTGTCCTTAGTCACAACTTTTTACTTAATGTAGTCATATCACAGTCATAACTATAGTCAGAACCTTCTCTCAATGCATTTTTGTGACGCATGCGTTTATTGGTTATAGGGACATTAGAGTTGTATAATGCCCTCCTTTTGAACGTCATGTATGTATTCTTCATTTTCACAGCTGTAGTTTTCATGTTTTAAATCCAATGCATCAGAACGTATCTTTGACAGTGACAGAGCCCTCGGTGTAGTCAGGCAGATGGAGTATTTGCAGAGAGCTGTGGTGATGGTGGGAGAGTTTCTGTGAGTTGGCGGCTCAAGTGTGCTCCTTCACACACACAATTACACACCTACGCACAAGTCCTTCTCCCACAAAAACACTTCAATAAATTCAACATGACTTCTCACAAAATATACTGTGCTTCATGTAGAGGCAGCTCGATTTACATAAAGGTGTATAAATTAGTTATTCTCTCACTTACATAGCATCGTGTCAGGGCACTTAATTTACCACCCACAATAAATGGTGTGGGTGGTATTAGACTGTTTTTATAATGATATTTAGGTGAGATCTAAACAAAATAAATGCTTTTGTAAACAATAATGCTCTAGCTAGCTACAAAGGCTATTAACATGTCCCTTACATGCTAGCCCTTGGTATGATTTGGTATTTCGTAATTTACTGCATGTTACTGAGACATCAGTGGCTGCCAAGGTAAAGCAGGTAGTCCACTAACAGTAAGTTTGGTAGTTCAATTCCCACATGTAATGCATATTCTTTCATATTATGCTCTTTCACCACCATTAACACACTTCATGCCATGACTGTCAGTCTGCCCCCGGCTAGTTGTGGCTATAGAAGAGGTTAACCACTCCCTGCAGTTATTTGGGTATTTTGAAGATATATTAATATTACTATGTTAAATATTGTATGGGATGCACCGACATTTCAGGCAGTTGCATATTTCAATTACCAGTTCTGATACCAAGTCCTCTGGTTTTATATAAAGAAGGGGACACTAAAACATCAAACTGAGTACAAAGTCTTTCTGAAGTGATTCTTTTTGCAGGTTAACATCAGCCAGCTATATTGGCCGATATCAGTCAACCCTGTGAGAATGGACTGATACAGATGATGAACCAACACCAATGTATGTGCATCCCTATTGTTTAACCTTTCTTTCCTTAGGCTGCAGAGGATCTGGACTGGGATGAAGAGTTTGCTCTCCAAGATTACATGAAGAATGAGGAAGTAACGAACTACTGCAGCGTGGAGGTCAGTCAAGCCAACAGCACATGTGGGCACTCGCTGGACAGGTTAAAGGACAGTTGTGAAGAGGAGAAGGCAGAGGAGAAGTGGACAGTGGTGGACACAACCGTAGACTCGGACCTGAAAGACAAATCAACCCCCTATATGGAAACCCAACCCAGGCAAGAGACTGTGGAACACCTTCAAGGTAAAAGTCAGTGGAGAGAAGTGCCTTAATAATGAGGAAAGTGACTGTTATGCCTTTGGCCATTGTACACACAACCTATTAAGTGGTCATTTATTAATTTTTGGACTAATGTTTAGACAATAAGGGGACTTTCCTAAGCTTTTCTCATCAAAGGAACACCCAAGGCTAAATAGATTCATTATACAATGTAGAACTACCATATAGGGGTCCATTTTGTTAAATACTTTCAAACCTCTTCATGGCTCATGACCGTTTCAGCTCTGGATCTAGCTGATCAGGGTTAGTGAAACAAATACCCCTTGAGGTAGGCTTATTCTGCAAGATGATGACCTAATTAGGGCTGGGAATCACAGGGTACCTCACGATTCGATACAATACACCGTACATGGCTCACAATATGGCGATACTGCGATAATCGATATATGACACATAAAAACCTACAATGTATTTATTTGTATTTTTTAATGCTTAATATTTCAACTGTATCTCCCAAACAAGTGTACTTTCTCAAAATAAGATGTATTATTATTAATTCTGATTTGTAACTAATACAATTTCATCAAAAAAAGGATAGACTCATAGACCTAATACATCCAGTGTCATGACAAGACTATCTAAGAATATACACTACAGTGGATTACAGTACATGTACACCTACTTTTCTTTGAAATGCTTCTTCCAGAAATATTTTTCAGTGTATATTTTAAGCTGATAACATTTATTTGCATTATTCTTATTGTCCATATCTATAAGACTCATCAGTTTTGATCCAAAAGTACTTGTATACCCATATTATAAAACCTATAAAATACCTTGAAAAGGGTCATCTAAAATTAATAGTGACAATGTCTCTTGATCCGATTGGTCCAGCACAGATTCTAAGTGTTTTTTTTGTCATAGTATGGAGACTGGTGTGAGAGTTAGACACTGGATTATCCCTCCTTGGTAATCCCTTATAAGTCACAGGTCACTCAGCCTCCCTGGAAGCACCACTGTACTTCATTATACCGGACTAAAGGGGGGAACACTCTTGGCCCTCAGACACGGACCCCTGCCTATTATGGTGGTTGCGTCCGGGGTTTTTCTGAGGGCTTTTGTGTGAGTGAAATGCTCTTCCTAGTCAAGGTCCTTCTAAGGCCAGGTGTGCTGCTCTGAGGCGAGTGCAGAATAATCCACAGTTCCTCTATTTCTGTGAGCTTCTCAAGCGAAGAGAGAGACATGATTCACATCAACAAACAGCGCTATGGAGATGTGGTCATTAATGCCCCCTTAGCCATGCCTGGTATTTTACCACCCAAAGACCCTCCTCTTATCATGCATAATACACTTCTTTACCATCTATGGACAAGGGACAGTTAATATGGGATGAAGAAAGCTCCACAAATGTAAGTGCTCCTATGTACAGTGCAATACATATAGAAACTGATGAAGACTTCATTTACAAAAGGGCTGCACAATATATTACAAAATTATCGTTCCCACAATATCACAAAATCTAAATGAATTACAGTACAACCACTTTTTACCCTTTTAATGTTTTTCCATTTAGAGCCTATATATAGTCCTCCTTTGGGCTTGTTGTAGTTGATTGGGGAACTATTTCTGCTTAATTGAACCTGCATCAAAATAACACAAAATATTCACACAATGACAATATACAACATGGTTATTCTCTAAGCAGACAAATTGAGCACTGTTGGGGAAGAAGCACACTGGCTTTTCTCTTTCTCACATGAATGTTTAGGCTCAAATAGGTTTTGAAAAAGTATGAACACAATTCCCATTAGGATTCTTTTATCTCCAGCAGCATGTCCCTTCTTGCCTTCCGTAACATGAACTTTACTGGTCACTAAAGGGACATAATACCCAGATATTAAACATGTATTTTCATCACCAAAAAATAACTGAATTTGTGCAGCCATGACCTCAGTTGTGTCTTGTTTTTGCTGCACAATACAGTTTACCCAATTCAATCTCTCATCATTTGTGCTTCTAATTTCCACAGAACCTGCAGCCTGCACTGAACCGGAGCCAGTGGTGAATGGTCAGTCCTTGCAGGTAAAAAAAAGCATTTATTTTTTTATGTAAAGGCCACAATTTATTCATATTAACATCAATTCCACCCACTGTTTTGAAGATTTCAGCAGCAAATGAATGCACCATAAAAGATAAACATAAGATGGTTTGTGTCCAAATAATGCACACCATTGCCAAACCAGTATAAAATCTTGCTACTTTATCTCTCTTATCTCTGTGGATCATAATTGTGGTCACAGGCAGCAGTAGCTACTTCTGCTGCTTCCTTATATAGAATAATAATGGTGAAACATTAAGGTCAGGCCAAGGTTAGGAGGCCTCATTTGGCAAAACAGTGGTTGCATTCTTACCATGTCTGGGGTACTGATTTTTAGTCATTGTTTTTCTTTTTTTATATAACAAAACAGCCACATTTGAAGGCATAGTAAATAATATTAGTGGATATTATGAGGTGTTAGTGGTGGTTATTGACCATAGTAAGTCACATTCTTCTTATTGGTTAAAAAAAACACATCATTTAAAAACATAATGTGAACTTTTGTGGCAGAAATGGTCTTCTTGAATAAACATTACTACTCAGTTATAAGCCTATGTTTTCAGACCCATTACTTTAAGACAAATGTGTCTGAGATCCCCTTTTCTCCATAGGCATTTCTACCAACCACTTATAATCATACTGTATCTGAAATGTAGCAGATGTGTTGCAACCTGTTATTCCTATGGTCAGTAGCTCCCAAATGCTAACAATGTTAATTTGAATTTATACAATATTATACTGTATACATGCTACAATGATTCATATACTGTATATTTTAGCTAAAGACACTTTTCTGAAGTAAATCTGGTCAAATGGGTCTCAAATTATGGCCCATGCTGTACTCAAGATTGCTGCTAAAGTTGTGCTCGTTTTTTGTTGTTTTTAATATTGTGTACATGACAGCAATGCATATTTTTCATTATCAACAGATGCTTTATTCTGTTTATAAGCCTTTGAATTTAGTTAGTTTTTTTCTGGTAAAAGCTGTTTGTATTGACTGACGTGGCCTGTTGTTCGGTGCATCTCTAATGCATCTCACAGTGTGATCGTTTGCTCTTTTCACCCCAGTTTAATATTTATCGTGTTGTATATGCGTGTTTCAGGAAGAGGCAGCCTCACCACCGAGCGCCCACTCACAAGCTGTCATCACTGGACACCCAGAGGCGGACGCTCTTCCTGATGCAACCCACTCACAAAACGGTAAGACCAATGCTGCCTTAACAACAGGATTTAGTTGAAATGTTTCTTGTAGTTTCAGAGACATTTCTACCTTATGATGACTCATGGGTTTTCTGAGTCACAAATCATAATGCTATACATTTCATAGAGCGTGCGCTATAGTTTTCTGACGGAAATTTCTACGTGTTCTAGGATTATCTATGTATGTACACGTATGAGTCCCTGTGAAATGTAGTTCTTTTTGTTAAAGCAAATATTTATAACAAAAAAGGAGCGCTCTAAAACACTTTTGTATTTTTGGAAGCCTTTAATTCAGTGTTGGGCAACAGCCAATGGGGGCTTCCCCTGTGTGCCAAAATGAGATAAAAGGATCATTCTGATTATATTTTTCTGGTGAATTAGTATACTATTTAAATCACTATTTGTACTTTTTTCTGGAGAAAGAAAATCTAAATCTTCACTCCATGCTAACCCCATAAACTCACATATAACCACTAATATTTTGTTTCCATTTTCGACTAAAACAGAGCAGTCATCTAGCCTCAGTCCTCCCACGGCTGATGAGAACCAGGCTGGAAGCACACCGCCCCAGGCTGACACTGTTAACCACAATAACGGGTAAATAAAACATTAGTCCTGCTTATTATTTCAAACATAAACCCTAAGTCCATTTTGTCGATTTTTATTTTCATAGTTAAGATATTAAAGCAACACCTGGATCAGATCCATAGTAAACCCACAGCCAACATTTTAAAATACTCCACAAATGGGCAGTGCCTGGTGGAGACAGAGGGGCTGGTGAAGGTTTGTAGTGAATGTGGTGTGAGCCATGCTCTCAAATCAAACTCCTGATTCACTTCAGGTGTGTGTCTAAATGAGACAAGGGCCTATCAGAGCCTGAGGGCCTGTGACATAGACATGTGACATAGACATGTACCATGACATATTTTTGGCCAGTGGGAAAATGTAACTGCATTAGCCAATGTTTAACCTGAAGGTATTTTGTATTTTGCTTCAGGGTTTAGTTACACTTTAAGGTTCAGTGCATTTCTTTGCATGTTTACAAGCACTACACACAACAAATCCAACCACTAGAGGGCAACAAAGTCATGTTTCTATATCGACAAGCTAGTAGTTGACAAGATGCTGTAGATGCAGTCCTCAATGTCATTGCAAATAGTTTTTTAAAAGATTATTATTTTTGATTATATGCTTGTCAAACACTATAATGTCAGTCTTGATTAAAACATTCTCACTATTGGAATTAGTCCTGCTGTAGTCTATTCTAAATGACATAAAGCGTAATCACATTTGACCATAAATTAGCAGAGTATAAATGCATAACGTTATAAGTCATAGTTTATCTACTACATTTTTTCAAATTTAATCAAATAAGTGAATTCACATCATTGCACTATTGTGGTTTCACATTTCCTAACGTACTGTATTTTAAATGTAACCCAAGAAGAAAAAGGGAAGACATCAGTGCATTTGAAATGTGACACAATGGACTGACTCGCTCATGCAACCTTCCTTATACACGAGCTTGTTCTTGACTCCATTTTATGATTTTTTTTGCGTTTTGTAATTTCCCTATGACTTGGTGTGAATTTGCAAGTCAAATTAGTGTTTTTCTTTTTGTGGGAGGAGTATTGAAGTAAATGAGTTTCTATGCAGCCATACTTTGCATAGATACTCAATCAAACACTTTTTAGCTTGTTGCTCATCTTTCTATTTGGCATCACTTACTCTTCAATACTTTTTTGTGTCAGTATTACCTTAAATCTTCTGACCTTTTTGCATGCATTCAGCTCAACATCAGCACCGAGTGAGGACCAAAGAGGAGGAGAAGAAAACTTCGACTCAGCTACAGAAGAAATGAGTCGAAAGGTTAGTGGCAAAATAAAAACAATTCACGAGAGACCTTAGCTTCCTCTGTTACAGCTGCTGTTCTTCCCCTTTTTCTCCCTCAGTGACATTTTCACTTGTATGTATTTTAGATGGTGCTAGGTAGGGATGGGATAATATAGAATAATATAATTTATCACAATAAAAACATTGATAATTCATTTATCAAGGCAATTTTTTAATATTGTGATAATCGTTCATCGCAATCATTGTCATTTCTTTGCACCTCAATGCCCTTTGGACTTTACTGTGAACAGTTTATTATTATTCTGTATTTAGTGTAAGTTCAGGTGATGTTATTTTCAGCCAATAATCAAATGAACTGTTGAAATTCTAAACTAGCATTTTAAGGACTTTTTAAACGTGTGCACACTGTTTTTGTGTTTTTTTTTATTATTGTGATAGTATTGTTAATTGCAATTATTATGGATTACAGTGTCCAAAAAACTATATCGTCCCTGGGCTAGGGCTAGGGCTAGGGCTAGTGCTAGTGCGTGGTTTGCTCTATGGTATTACAGTTTCGGTTGCTGGCCAACAGTGCAGAGTGTGTTTTATGATGAGTAGTAATCAAAAACTTTTGTATGATTTTGAGCAGTAATCAAAAACGTTCGTCTGGTGTTTGTGCCCATTCTGTAGTGTTGACCATTTATGAGGTCAAGCACTGATGATGGCGTTTCATGGGGTTAAGATGTTGTATTAAACATTGCACAAGAAGACTCCTGCTCACGTCATTAGTGATTTTAATATCACAATTTTAATGACTTTATTTAAAATAATGTAAAAAGTGTTGTCCCTTTTTATTTACTGAATACCTCAAGTGCTGTTTTATCTTTCTCAGGTGGATATTTACATACATTATTTACATATACCCAACAAGGAGATGGCTTCCCTTCCCAAGATTCAGCCAACACTTTCATTTCACTTGGTACAAACAGACCTACCAAAGTGCCAAAATAATTATACTGATGCATTCCCTTTACTGGTCACTTTATTAGGTACGACGAGTCAACTTTAAAAATCAAGCCAATCATTTATTTTCAAGACAAACCTGCTGAAGTTCAAAGTGAGCATTAGTATGGGGTCATAAAGCTGATGGACTATAGCAGCAGGAGACCACACTGGGCCAACTTTATTAGGTACAGGGTCTACCTAATAAAGTGGCCAGTGAGATTATGTTCACAATAATTCATTCCAACGTGCTGCTCTTTACAAATATATGATGCTCTACTATTACACAATATCCCATTGCATGGTCCTGAGCTCACCTTGCCTCACACGAGCTGCAGCCGCCTCCACTGCCTCACTCATGTGCCAACAGTAGTGTCTTTGAGCACCCTATACACGTACATAAATCTGCAAACCTCTCCACGATGCTCCACAGCATATAAAGATACAGCCCATTGCCTCTACTCATTTCTCTGATAGCACTAACCATGGGACAGGTATGCACTGTGCTCAGTGTGTTGAATATAAATGTATTTTAGTCATTGGCTAATGCAGTAATGTTGGTGCAAGCAAGGCCACCTGTCTGTTTTTCAAACCTCTCTCTTCTCCTTCTGTCCATTTTTACAGAGCCTGAGCCAGGACAAGGCCGACCGATCAGCAGCAGAAGACAGGTGAGTGGTGCAGTGTTTTCCAAAATATTAATTAAAAAATAACAATGGCTGAAAATTGACTAACTGACCCTGTTCTGTGATGTAAAGTAGATAATATGTCATTAATATTATTTTACAACTGTGAACAATAGTAGTCAATTTTACATCAGTCCCTCCATCACCATGATTTCTTCTTCTTTGACATAATCATGTAAACCACTTACAGCTTTCAGACCACAGGCTGAGAAACACTGGCCTAGACCAAACAATCCACAACTTTTACACTTCCCTTTTATCCCCTTCATCTCATGTAAATTATTTTTTTAGCACAAGCCTGCTGCCTGTGTTAGTGGAGGAGGAGGAGACTGATGCTTCAACCACTATGCCAGGTATGACATAAACAGCATGTGGCCATGTGTCCATTTGACCACCTATGCCCCGGTGCTTTCTTTTCAGGGACAGACCGACATGACAGCAGCTCTCCTCCAACCGGCCAATCGGGAAGCAGTATGGGCAGTGCCACCTCTAACCCCAGCCGGTCAGACCACGTTTCTCCAAAAAAGGATTTGCGCCAACTTCAAGGCAAGAAGGATCTGGTAAGACCTCCATTACTCGCATGTTGCTTCAAGTAAACATTTAGCAATACTCCATTTGCTGCAGTTTTGGGTAAGAATTATTTGCCACATGCATGTAGTCTAAAAGCAGGATGTTCAGATAATGGTGTGTTTGTTGAGGTTACATAAGGCTGTGTTGTACAGTGTTTAATTCTCATTTGAATACATTTTGAATCTTGTCCACACACAACCTCAAAGGTATTAAAATGGTTCCTGACCTCAATTTTTGCCCAGTTGTAGTAAGAGCCAAAACACATTGACACAGATTCAGTAATGTATGTGAACTAGGGCTGCACAATATATTGCAAAATTATTATATTATCCCAAAATTGGTCAAAGAATCATCTTTGTTGCAAAAGACTGATCATTTTGCTGTACTGTCCAGTCCTAACGTAAACTGTCCATATTGTATCCTCGTGTCTTTGCACAATTTCTAGGTTTTTATATAGATTCGAACAAATAGACTTGTGTGCTATTGACAACTGGATCACAATGACAGAAATGTGGTTTTTCCTGCCAGGCCACTGCTCCTACACGTAGGAGAGGGGGAAAGTGTTCTTTTTTAGCTCCACTTTAGGAACTGATCATTCGAAATGACGAGCCCACCGCACCGTGAGCAGCACTGAATCATCTCGCTTCACCTTTGCCATTGGGGCTATTTCTAGACTGACGAGGAGACAATTTAAAAGATACTAAAATGGAGGTGGAGGGCTGTGAAAGCGTGGAGAACCTGGAGTTAAAAGTCAAACAAGAGGAAAATGACAAAGAAATGCGTCTGATTTTTGTGCGGACTTTGCAGGAGCTGTCACGTGGCATCAAGACCATCGACCAGCATATGGATGACCGAGGTCAGGCCGCCATAACCAATGAAAAAGAAAGTACGTTTGCTATATACATTTCACAGATTGTAATGACTTCATATATGCTTTTAGGGCTGCATTTTGAGAAAAGCATGTGATGTACAATAAGTAGGCTAATATGCCATGTTTGATAAAGTTAAGTACTATATAAAGATATGAGATACAAGAGCTGTGGGCTCACTTGTCAAGACTGGGGCTAAACTAAAACTTTCTAACCACCTATGTTGGGTTTTGTTGTGGTAATGTATGGGGTTTTTTTTTGGGGGGGGGGGGTTTAGCAATACAAATGTTTTCCCAATCCAAGCTCCATATTGTATAGGCCTAATAGTTCATTCAAAAGAAAATGGCCATATTTGTTGAAGTTTTTTGCTATGATTCACCCTCTTCCTCGTTCATCCTACAGCGGGAGATTTTCTAGTTTCTGACACAAATGACTCCTACAAAGAGGACAGAAATAGGTAAGTCTCAATATCCATTGATAGACAGCTCCAATTATATGTGCAATTGCTCAAGTAATATGTTTCAATTGTAATATCTTTACAGCCTGACCCCCAGTGACAAGGAAGTTGAGGTATGTGATCTATAAATAGACTTATTCCTCCTCTTTGCATCCGCCTTAGATACACTATGCATTGTCTTTCACGTTATTGTAAAAAAAAAAAGTAGACACACTTTGAAATGTAAACAGATTATGTATCATTACGTATTAGTAGGAGCAATGTACCAATCCACAATCATATTCAGCTCAGACAATATTTAGGACCAACTTCTAATACATACATGTGGACATTGAGTGGTATTTAGTCCAGGTGCTCTGGGTCTAACAGAGACTTCATACTACTTCAGGTCTTTTGTGTTGTTTTTATATACATTCAGAAAAAAATTTCCATTAGGTTTCTATGTATCAATTTGTGTATTCAGTTATGTTAAGCATTTCGCTTGACCACGCTATCAAGTAGTTTTATTTTATGTTAAGCTAATCTAATATATAAGATTATATAAACAAAAAAAACTTTGTCTATTAGATAGTTTATTGTGGAAAAATATTGATGTTAACTGAGCTGAAATAAGATATGATAGGAGAGAATTTTGGGCAACAATCTTAAATTATGATCTCATTGTGACACAAGGAAACTGTAAAAAGCATCATCTAGTCTCCATTTGCTATAATAAAAGGCCTCAAAGTGTTAGTAATGCCAGTGCCTTCTCTATTATAGGCAGAGTTTCAGCGTCTGGCGTTGGGTTTCAAGTGTGACATGTTTACTTTGGAGAAACGACTGCGTCTGGAGGAACGGTCACGGGATTTAGCGGAAGAAAATGTCAAACGAGAGATCTCCAGCTGCCAAGGCTTACTGCAGGTGAGCTGTAGTTAAGATTAACTAACCTTAAGGTATACATTGTCCTCTGCATTTGACATCCTTCAATGCCTCTGGGGCAATCCATTAGGAGCAGTGGGCGACCACAATGCAGCACCCGGGGACCCAACTCCAGGGGTCTTGAGGCTGGATCTTGGTCAGGATTTGTTTAGAGGATTAGTTTATTGAGCATGTTTTAGGTTGATGGGGGAAACTTACCCAGACACAAGGAGAAACGCACAGAAAGATCCTGCTTGTCCTGTCAGGGAGCTCTTGCTGTGAGGCACTTTACCATGTTGAGTATTAGTAACCATTGTGGCTGGTGTGTTGCAGGCCTTGATACCTCTGTGTGATGATGACAACCAGTCGATGGAGATCATTCTAAGACTTCAGAAAAACCTGGAGATCCTCATTCAATCCATGACCAGAGTGTCCAGTCGCTCAGAGATGCTCGGAGCCATTCACCAGGTCTGCTTTAGTTTACTGATGTATGTAATTTAGAACAGGATGTTCCATTCACAACAGACCCTATAGTTCCCCCTTATTTTTATTTCTTGTTTTGTGATGATTAGGTATTGTCATTATATGCAATTATTGAGATTTTCCTCTGTAACTTTTACATTAAACTCCACAGAATTTAGTCTTAATTCAGATTAATGAAAACATGGAAGAATGTGAGGGGAGCTGTGTAAAAAGGAGATTTTTTTTTTACCAAATTTGAACTAGAAAACTAAAGCTAAAACCTGAATCCTGATGACTTCTGGATAAATCATAGTGTTTACAGAATAGCAAAAATGTCTATCTGTTTTTCTACAGTTTTGGCTTAATTCCTACCTATGTAAAAAAAAAATTGACATGTTTTAGATTACCTCTGCCGTGTGTGTGTGTGTGTGTGTGTGTGTGTGTGTGTATGTGAGTGAGTGTAAGTGTCTGTGGGCAGCATTACGCAAAAACAACTGAGGATTTGGGTGACATTTTCAGAGAAGCTGAGAACACAAAGAAGTAGTGATTAGATTTTGGGACTGATCCGGATCAGTGTCTGGATGTAGGATTTTTATTCAAAGGATGGCTCATTGTCTGGGCCCCTCTTGTGACAGAGCCTCTTCCCCCCACACCCCTCCTCTTGTGAAATTCAACACCCACCCCTCTGATCAGTTCTTTGCAGACCTCCGCCAAGGTAGCTAATTTCCTCTATACACTCCTAATAGAACCTTCTGTGGGACTGGACACCCCTCCAGAAAAAAATCAAAACAGTGACTTAGCTTTCTTTGTTTCTATTAATGATAGATCAATTCAAAATCATCTTAATACAATGAGGTCTAACCCACATCTGGCAAGAAGCTGAACTTGGAAGTAGCTGTTGCAGTACTGCTGCTGTGGCTGCGACAGGTTTAAGGAGTGCATATAGGGGAAATACCTTGGCAGAGGTTTGCATTCTTAAAGGGCTTTCTAATTTGATTATTAAATTAGTTGACAATAATTTCAATAATCGATTAATAATAATAATAATAATACATTCCATTTATATAGCGCTTTTCAAGATACCCAAAGCGCTTTACATATTTGTATTATTCATTCACTCCACAGTCACACCTGATGGTGGTAAGCTACTTA
>JAVQKC010009012.1:0-17656 GCA_036025475.1 Philypnodon macrostomus
CTTTATTAAACGCGTTCACAATAACTCTCAACATTGTTCAAACGTTAATGGTGTATTCACAATAACTCTCAACCTTGTTCAGTTGTAACATGTAAAATGATATGGCCATTTTGGGGTCATATATAAACACTAATAATAATACACTACTAATACCACGGTGAAGCATAGTACTCCGCGACGCTCCTGACTCCCGGAGCTTTGTAGTTTACCGAAGTCATACAAAAACAGGTCAGTAAGCACAACCAGAATTAATCCATATATAAGGCGCTCCGGATTATAAGGTCCACTGTTGGTTTTTGAGAAAATTAAAGGCTTTTAAGTGCGCCTTATAGTGCGGAAAATACGGTAAATTATTATCACTTGCTTTATCAAAAAAAAAAAGTTCTTTAATGATTTTTAAACTAATGATTTAGATTTTCAACAATGATTGATATGTTTTCCACTGTTTGACTGTACACACTTATTTTCTTTTTGCTTTTCCTTTCTGGGAATGCCAGAGCAAATGATCTACAAGTATATCCTAGTGTGCAGTGATTTGTGCAATAATTTGACATTGATTTTAGGTAAGATGCCCTTCTTGACGCAACCTTCCCCATTTATCTGGGCTTGGGACAGCAGATAAAATGTGGCCAGTCACTGTCAATTTCTTTGTATTACTAACAATTATTTCGAACTTGACAAGAGAACCAAGCAACCAACCTGGCTTTGCCTAGATGATGTAATACCCAGACTTTTTATACCAAACTTGACAGGTGACAATGCTCGTCATACTTACAGTGAAGTGAGTGAACGCAGGCCGCTGAACGCATCGGCTGCAATGTCAGAAATCTGGTTCTTACTCAGGTCGCTGTGGGAGAGACACAGAGAGAGTTAAGTACATTACAGGGGTCCATTGTCTGTGACTGTCCTCGAACCGTATGTGACAAATGATCATGAGAGAATACATCAGCAGAGGTCAAGGCAAGGGGACAACGCTGGAAAGAAACTGGCAGAATGTAAAGTAAATGAGGGAGATAGTGTGATGGACAGGACGAGTCAGAGAAGTGTCAGGAGAAAGAAACTGCCATGTTAAGTGCAGTTCATGTCATGGACTTCTACCTCTGTAACATATATTATTTAAAGCTTTTGTCTAGGTTAAAAACTCCATCTGTGGCTGAGGACGTGTAGACGGGTGAGTGGTGTAACCTTAAGAACCTCACACAGTCTGGCATTTTCAAACATTTGCATGATTTGAACATTTTTCATCAGCGTTTTTTATGATGGTAGGTGTGTGGAGAGATGAGCTGTGACAGAGAATATGTCTTCTCCAAGACAGTCTATAAAAAAGTCATCACCACATTAGAAGGCTTCACCTTCAAGCACATACTTTCCAGGTCACTGTTGCTGTTCAAGTTAAATGAGGAAAACAGATAAAAAGAACTACAACAATGTAAAATGAGCAGATACAAATATGATTTAACAATTAAAACCAACTATTTGACAGTATAGCAACTCATAAATGATAATATTGTGTGGATTAATACTATTTTGGCTCCTAGGATAATTAATTGTAATGCAGTATATGTATATATTATGTGCAGTGTGAATTGATTGAAACAGACTTACATTCTCTTGAGTTTCTTGTATGCAGAGAAGGCTCCTGGTGGAACACTTTTAATCAGGTTTTGCTCCAAGCGGCTGGGGACAAATGGAAAAAGAAAGAGAGGGTGGGAAAAATATGAATTAGAGACAGTCAACAATAAATCCTCCGCTTTGAATATTCATTTAACCCGACATGAAGTCCCGTTAAACCCGCTGCCCCAGTGGAACATAGGGATCAAAAGGTGGCTGTTCAAAGCAATATCTACAGCATTTAGTGCAGATTGCTTTTTGCCTTACAGCGGGGGTCGCACCAGGTCATACTGTGTGAAATATAGAGTGAGATTTTTCAGCCCAGTCATAATGAGCTTACATGGGACCGGCCCATCAGAAACAGGGAGAACTTTAGAGACTGTGAGAAAAAGTGCAGTCTAGCAAAACCAGACCTGGCCCACTGACCACATTTCCTGTGTGCACCGAAATGGATTTGACCACAGTGTGCAGGAGGTGAGGCAATGTAAATAATGTGTCCAAGCAAAAGTAACTGGCGGTATCAAAACTGCTGCCAATCAAAAATAATGAAATGTTTTGCTGCATAAATCGTGCAAAACTGGACGTGGAAGCAAAACAATTTTCATTTTGCAATTGTAAATGTGAATGCCCTTTATTTAAGTAGTCATATATACTCTTGTTAAAACCACAGTGTTTCTGTTTGGACTCTCAATGTATTTATGAACACATTATAGGCTCCACAACTAGGGCCAAAGGGAATTCACTCTTGTGTGGAGCCTTATGAGAAAGCCATACAGTCGCCCTTTTGGTAATGCACTCTTGTTTTCCTTCAGTAATGCTCCAGATAACACATTCATTCATGCCACATATGCATTGTTCATGTCACCTTGTTTTTGCATGGACGAAGGAGAGGAGTACAATACAGGAAATGCAAAACTGGTGTAGGGGAAAGGGTTGTGATGAGGTCCCAAGGCCAAACACAGGGTCAGGTGTCAGAATGATAAATGGGAACTAATCCACTATTCTTGTTCTTTTGCTTCTCTTCACCCAACACTGTCTTGAACATGAGCCTGACCTCTACTCTCCAGTACTTGTCCTTGGTTATGTATATTCTTCTATTAGTACCACTTCAACTACCACCTAGCAGCTACCTAATAAAATCAATATGGTTTGTAAAGTAGAGGATTGATGTGTCCTCTAGAAAGCAACCGGCAAATCATGGAAGAAGGTGGCCTGTGGTGGTGAGACAACTTGAAAACAGGAGACAAAAACCTGATCTTTCTGTGCAAAAATGAAGGCCGTTCCATCATATTTTACAACACACTTCAAATCAAGGGCGCATGGTGGCCTCTCAGCAATGTGAGTACAATGAGGCGTACATATCCTCCACAAGTTACAGCAGTTTCTCTCAGGCTTCCCCCCACTGTTTAAAGACATGCATGTGTTGGGATTATTTATAAATCTAGGGAATGAATGCAAGTTGTTGTCTGTCATTGTGTCTCTGTGTCAGCCCTGCAACTTTTCCTGGAATTTGATTATGATAATCAATTAATCAGTTGACCATGTCTCTGATTAATCGATGGATAGCAAAAAATGAAATTTTTTATATATGCATTTTTTTACATTTATATAACTGTGAACCAGGTGAAGATATATATATATATATACTGTTTATATATACTGTTACTGTTTTGGCTTAATTACTGCTCTACATAGGTTGTAAAAGGTTTTATCTGAGCAAATGCCATGTTTTAGAGTCTGATTGCTCTACACAATATCCAAAAACCTAAGCAAAAATTTCTCAATGACCTTTGAGCTATGCTGTGTAGGCTAGTTTGGACTCAACAACAAATCAACATTGACTTTAAAAGTAATTTACAATTGATTCATGTATTATAATAACCTTAAGGTATAGACATTTAGTACACCCTGACATATATTTATTCGCTTCTATGTAGATAATTAACATATATGATAAAACATTTAATAACAATGGTCTTAAATGTACCCTTCATCTAAGTGGAATGATGTAGCCAGAAAGCTTATGTAGCCCAAGCATAAAACACTCAAGGTGCTTTGTTTTTTTTTGGCTTGAGTCCCTCTTTCAATTTACTCCTCTCACAAGATCCTATTTAGAGGAAGAGGTCAAAATATATAAAGAGTGTAGCGATATTGACTGAGACAATCTGCACAAACAGGTTAGAAATTATATTTAGGCTCAACAACAAGGTTAGGGCAAAGACACTTAAGGGATGTATTAAGGTGAAGACACTTTTGCAGACAACATCAAAAATCTATAAGGTCTATAAGGTGATTGAAAAGACAAGTCAAGCAAGAAATGATATGCTCTTACACAGGTACATCTTGTTGCTGCCTCAAGCCCTTTGTAAAATGGTTGTATGAATATGTCTGACGTGAAGGGATCAATCTACATAGAGGGGCGCTTGCTAATGTATGGATGCCAGCAAAGTCTTGGCAGTGATCCTTGCCGTTAGCATGCTGAAGGATGATTTTGTCAACATCAGAGGACTGACAATTCATCATCCTATTATGTGCTATTGTTACAGGCTAAGGCAACAACATTTATTAGAATAGATCCGACTCAAACCGTATATACAAGTGCGTGTTTGCTGGAGAAATTTGATCAGATTTGCCATGGTGCGTGTTTGTATTGCAGAATTGATTTGTGTAGGTGTACAACGTGAATTTGTTTAAGTGTAAATAAAGTGCGAGCGTGCACGTTCAGGGGCAATGTGTGTAAATCTATTACTTATGCGGAGGAGCCGTACCAGGGGTGGTGCAGCATTGCAGGGGAGAATTGCTCCTTTACTCACAGAGCAATCAAGCAGCTGTCCTCAGTACAAACAAACAGGGACCAGCGATCAATACGGATATCAGACACGTCCCACGGTGGGGTGGGGTGGGGATGAGACAGTGGCGGATAAGAAGAAATTGTGTGAAAGATTTTTTTTTTTTAGAAATGATAATTCATACATGGGGCAAATAAAAACAACTACTGAAAATGGAATACTGTTCATGCTAATTAAATCAGCATCATACTGAGCTTAAGTTTGAATAAAACTTACATCTCCACAATACCCTCTGGCAGGTTGGCAGGGATCTCCGTCAGGCCTTTGCGCCGACAATCCACGATGTTGTTGTTGCAGCTGCAGGCCGCTGGGCACACAGCCACAGGAGGGAGGCAAGGCTTGGACTCGGTCTGAGCTGGACCTATAGGCACAAATAAGACAGGGTCAAACTACTATGCAAGTCATAATGAAGGGTAGCCTGGTTGTACAAGTTTATGGACACTCCAAACCAGACGCTGAGTAAAACATTTCCAAGAATATTGGATTTGGAAGGCTCACATCTGGTCAAGACTAATAAGAATTCTAGACCGAGAGGACTACCTAAAGTATTCTGAGACGCTCCTGTTATTAGTCCATGTTGAATTAATGGCTGGCAAATAAATAAAATAAAAAGTGGCACAAACAGAAGTGCATTTTAGAATTTTGAAGTGGCAAATAAGTCTGGTTTTATTGGGGCAGCTGATAGAAATCTGCTAATGCTGAGGATAAGTGGCAGGGTTGGGACCATGTTGGGAAAGTAAAACTGGGTTGAGGTACTTTATGTGATTTGTAAAGACACTTACTGCATTATGGGAATACGTCCATAATAATAACACGTCTACAGTGGCACACATATATCAAGTTTATTTATCCTCATATTGTCAGTTTGAATGAAAGAGACCCTTGAGTGATAACACATTTACAAGACCCATCACAAAATGATTCCACTGGTTGAGAATGCCAGAGTTTGATGTGGTGTTAATAAAACTATATAGTGAAACATAACGCAACATATGTAAGTATGCATACTATCCTAAAGTTTGGGGACCTATTATGAACTTGTGCTTTTGAAAAATCCGTACAACACATTTCAAAAAGTGATCCATTCTTGTATCTTTGTTATGAATAAATTTGAATACATTACATTCACACATGCCAGAAATTGCATTAAAATGAAAAGCAGTATTAAAGACGACAGGGGTAGCACTAGATAAAGGTGAGAGAACAGGTAAGGCTGGAACAAAACAGGAAATTACCCCAGCAAGGAGGCAGGCAGATAAACTAGACAAATGGACGGAGAACAGGGGCATGAATAGTGCATAAGATAAAGAGGATGGGAGCTGGTGGTGGAAAAAACAAGACAGGAGGCGACAGAAGGAGCAGCAGTCATAGGAGGTCTGCTGTAGTGTGGAGGAGAAGGAGCTAAAGGCTAATAAAGAGAGCGTGGGCTGGCAGTCTATTAGCAGAGAGCTGAATCAGAGGCCTATAAACACAGCCTATACTATCTACTGCTAATAACGCCACTGCTCTCAAAGCCTTTTTGGCTGATCAGGCTCCTTACACATTGTAATTCTTTCACTGCAAACTCAATGCTAAGCTGTCCTCGTGATAACAATGCTCTTTATAATAATTGCCTTCATTTTAATTGTATGTCTACATCATGAGTTGGCATGAGTCCACCATAACCGTAATATTACTTGAACAGCTCGAACAATCCATCTACAACTGAGGAGCCTTTCTCCACAGTTATATTTTATGAGCATTGTTTAAATAAATGTTATGAAAGCCAAGTCAGACTGTTTTATTATAGCCATCACTAAAGTCATGATATCATCTCTTCCTGTGATAAAAACAGCTCATAGAAAGGGCCTGGAAATGTAGTTTAATATGTACCTCCAATACAATTATATGTGTGTATGTCATCCCGTGAGCTCACCATTGCAGATGAAATCCTTCTTCTGGACGTCCGGGACATTGAGGCCTCTCATGTGGGCAGGGGACATACACTGGGTAAAGGGAGCCAGGCCCCTTCTGGCCCGTAGCCAATCAGAAAGCCAGGAGAGGTGACAGTCGCAGTGGAGGTTGTTGGAGTGAAGACGCCTGTGAGACATTAGAGCTGTCAGCAAAATATGACTTACTTAAAACAGTTTCCCATCACAGTCGGTCATTCGGCATTATAAATAAAAAAAACCTGTTAAGTCTTTATGTACACAGCTTAAACCCTTGACCACAAGTGGTAAGAGAAGACACACACTGCAATATCCTCAGCTCTCATTTCCCAGAGGTCTGTCACAATATGACAATATGCTCTCAGGAAGAGGACACACAGTCCATTCAGAAAGAGAGTGAGAGGGTCACAGAGGGACAGGCAGCAGAGAGGGTCAAACAAACACAGAGTAATACAAAAAAGGATAGGATTGAGAGAATGGGGAGAATAGGTGTAGGTCACTGCTACCATCTGAATTATTTTAGACCTGTTGAAAACATTTTACCAAAATAAAAGCCAAATCTGAAAGTATTAGTTATTCAGTCATGTATGTTACAAGTACAATATTTATCCCACTGTAATTGTATTTCTCACTGACAACATTATATTAAACAATGATTAACTAAGCACCTCAACCAAGGCACTTACCCTAACTTACAAAGATAGTGGACTGGCCTGGATTAATTCACAGATTCAGAATGGTTTTCAATGCTAAACAGTCTATCCAATGAATCACAGTGTAAATAATCAGTCAGTGCCAATTAAACAGTACCTATTTTTTATTTTACTTCAGGTTTATCCATATACTTGTATTTGGTATTTTATTTATTGCCAAATGTCCATTTATAAAGTTCCTATTAAATTCTTCTCACACTAGGACATTTCCCTTTGCTGACCCCATTAAAGGGGCTCATCAATTTCTAAAGCATCCAGTGGACAGGGCCACTTTAAGAGGCTCACAGCGGCACAGTGCACCTAGCACCAAAACGCCGACCGGAGAGGGACAGAGCTGTGAGGATTGGGGTGGAGGGGTGTAGGGGTGGACCAAACAGCAGAATGTCTTGTCAGCGTATTATATGCCAGCCGGGATATCTAGCCTTTCAGAAGACAGGCCTCCCTTTGTAATAAAGCAGAGGACAAATCCTGTTATGGAACTGAGATGGGCTCATTGATGCTAGCAGCGGGGGCAGTGAGTTTTAATACCACTCTCCCATTATAAATCCAGTTTATAGTCAAGCCCCCGCCTGGAGATAGCCACGTCCCAGCCCACCCTCGGCTCGGCTTTAATTACTGACAAGTCGGATTAAAACTCAGGGGAGAATAGAGCAGGCTGGGGGTCCAGAGAGGGAGCAGCGTATGTGAGCTGGTGTAAGGCATTTTGTTTGTCGGTGGCAGGTGACTTAGAGCAGCACACTGTTACTGTGAATATGTGTGAGGTGGGCTTGTGTCGAGGGCCAAGGGGACGGTGAGGACATCTTTGATTTACACACCAGGAGGCATAATCATGTCTTTGTACACGTTTGAATGAGAAACAAAAACTGAAAAATCATTTCAGCCAAGATGATAAGGGATTTCAAGATACAGTGCAATAAACAATGACTGGTGTGATCTTCAGGTGCTCTAGCCCACCTGCATTCAGAGGTGGTCTGCAGACCTGTAATGAAATAGATATCTGAGCTAATGTAGTTCTTCTATTATCTCAAGCTAATCTCTGATTTCTATAATCAAAAACACTGCTCACAGTACATATCAAACAATTCTCTGTAAACTCTAGGTATGGCTATATGTGATATTGCCAGTAGATAGATCAATTTCTGAAATACTCAGAACAACCATCCCACGTTCAAAGTAGATCTTCTTCCTGATTTGAACTTCAGCAGGTTTTTCTTGAACATACAGTATGTGCTTTACTGAATTCATTGGTTTGTGATAACCAAATATATAACTGGCATCTAGAAGACACCTATCATAAAAATGAACAATAATGAAAAGTTTACACTCAAAAATAATAAATGAGATGATGCAGATAAAACCATGGAAGTACAGAAGAATAAGGGGAACCAGAGAAACAAAAGGAAAGAGGAGAAATGAGAAAATCACAGGAGACACACAGTCAGTGTTGACAGAAAACAGCAGCAGACAAGAACCTCTGATTAAAAGATATTGGATATTGGTAACTCTGTTCTCAATCTGCTGGCAACTGTCTGGTACCTCTGTTGTCTGAATCCAATTTTAAGAGGATAATTTCCAGTTGTATTGCCACCAGAGTTGCCGCAAAAGCAGGAAGTATCACAAACATTGCCCTCTGATTGGCTGCTCATGGCCCTTTATTGTTCAGCAAAACCTCATTAACTTGTAAGCCAATGTCTTTTTTAGAAACCCCCCTTTTTTGTAGCGTTCAGTGGGGTTGCGTGACCACACAAATACAATGTGCTGATGTGGTGGAGGAAACCCGCTCTGCACATGATGGTTTGGCAGAAGTCGAAGTCGGTGTGGTCGAAAGGAATGCACCCACTGCCTCTTGGATGCTCCCAGTAGATTATTAGGACAGAATCCTTGGGGTGTTGTTCCGTCACCTTGGTAACCTTATGATCATCATTTAGAAACCAAAGTAAAGAGAGAAGAGCCAATACTTTTCTATTAATGGGACATGATGATTGGGACCGGGGTCATCCCAGACTGCAGTGTTGAGTGTTTGTATCTCCGTAATGTGCTGACATCAGTAGAAGGGGTTTTTTAATAAATCAAAGCAGACTGAGCTGTAGAGTCTAACCAGTCTTTTTTGTGGCATTAATGAGGTTAACATTACTCAAGTAAAGAGCCTATACTATGTATCCATGCGTGTGTGTGGTACATGCCTATTCTCATCTGTGCATCCATCTCCTTGCGTGTGGTGTGGTTATCTGTATATGTGAGGGTGTAATGGCCACATGATTATTCACAGTCATGAGATAATGGTGGAGTGGCTCGCTCATAAAGGGCACAGACTATGTGAAAGAGGCATTCAACAAACATGTTTGGAGAATGTTGGTGCGTTGTACTCACAGTGTCCGTAGCTTGGGCATGTGGTTGAAGCTGGACAGAGGGATGAGGCTGATGTTGTTGTTGTTGAGAGTGCTGCAGAGAAGAAGACAGCCACATGTTAATAACTCAGACTGTCTCAAAAATTTGACATAGAATCTTTGAGCATGTGGTGATTGTGCAACACTATTTTTTATAAGTAATGCCCTAAAAATACAAAAATGTGAGTTCTGACCTCCAATACCGCTAGAGAGCCGCGACATTATGAAGAGTTTTAACTCCTTACTTATTGATGCATGCACACCCACGTGGGCGCATGATCTGAGAATACAATTCTTCTATCTCTAACTCATAAGCAGGTCACCGCTGTCTCTAACTATTAGCTCTCTCATAAACTACCCTCTGTCTCATATGAAGTATCGACCTCAAGTGGAATGAAAAACAAGGTTGACTGTCATTACAACCAAAAGCACAATCACACTCAGCGCTGGAGAAACACAATGCTTATTGATTCACACCGCTTTTCATGTACAGCAATAGAGAGAGAGGAAGGCGAGGGGGTAAAATGCAGAAAACGGCTAGCCCATCAAAGCAAAGCACAAGAGGATCAGATTGCATTGACTGACTTGTACAAGCCGGTAAAGCTTCTAGTATAAAAAAAACCTAGGGAAATAGCAACACCAGCACGTCCCACAAGACTAAACAGTTGCACACAGGCTCATAAAATTTACAATACAACATAGCATGCGGCTGGACAAAGATATACGGCTGGCATTATGTGTGTATAGACCACAAAAACAACACAAGAATATGACTGTGAAATTTGGGGAAAATTGTAAACATTATAAACCTTTTAAGACCCAGTTAGAAATGTGTTATATTTTGTTTCTTTAAGGAATTCTTAGAAGAAAATATAATATTGTTGGATGGATCAATGTGTAAAAACACAGTATCATTTTTCTATTCAATGCCACAAGCCAACATACACACAAACCAGTGCCACTCTTGTGTTTTTGCCCAATTTTCACAGATCATCAATTCCAATGGATAAAACATGGAGCTTATTTATTTTATCAGCCGAAACCTTGTGTGTTCAACGAGTGATTGGAAGAATGAAGAAACCAGCTTGTTATTCAAATTACATTATGTTTATGTCTGAGTGCTTTGGGGCAAGGTTAAATGGGTCACTTTATTAGGTAGCTAATAAAGTGACACAGATGTGGTCTTTTGCTGCCTTAAGGTGATTGAGGATTGTTGTTTGTAAACCCACATATTACATATTACTACTCTAAAATATTCTTAAGGAAAGGCTTCAATTATATAAGCATTCACATTTGATCTCATTAAATGCCAAATATTTTTGCATTTGGCCCACGGACCAGTAATACATTTTTTATTATGGCCCCCTGAGGAAAAATGTTTGGTCACCCTGTTTAAGAACAAACATGAGCAGTAGACTTATATTCTGACAGTAGGCATGTATTGGGTACATCTTAAGACATTGACTAGCCTACATACTGTCATTTGCTTTGTTTTACTAACACTCACCGACTCCAAAAATAGACTTGTTCTAATCGTTTTTATTCTCTTTAATTTCCTTTCCTTCCGACTCGCCTGTGTGTTCTTCTTGTTGCTGGATCAGTGGCCTGGCTTTGGTTTTTGGACAGATTAAGTTTCACACACATTGGGAGTGCTCCTCGGGCCTGCCCTGTCAGTGGTGATTCCGCCCAGAATATATAATTTAATAGTGGAATAACAATCATTTTCTTTTGCAATTTCTGTGTCGGTTACTCTCCCGTTCAACTCGCTCTACGTCTCTCCGCTTCAATAAAAGTAGAGACTGGACTGAGTTAGGCCAAAGCAAACACTAGAAGCATCATTTAGAAGTCCGCAACTATGTTTCTTCTGTGGCTATTCTTTTACACTGCCCTGCGCTCTTAAAAATGAAGTGATTGTAATGTATATGTACACTTTGGCAAAGGATATACATCAAGTTAACCGTTTATTTAACTCAAAATAGTTGCCTTCAATTTCAAAATGTTGTAGCGGAGAACTCTGTCATTTTTAGTGTTTGTCTTTCTTAGAGCCAGTCTCTTTTAGTTTGAAACATGATCGACATGAGTTTACGTGTGTTAATGTTTTTCGTATGTCTTTAAGTGTTGCTGTATGTATTCAACTCAAAAGTGCACTTTTCCACTGGCTTTGCACACAGCCCAATTCTGACACATCCCATAACACCATAATCTACTTCCTTTGTAAAGCTGGCAAAATGTTCAAAAACCCGATATACAAATGCTTTACTGCTGATGTTATATGGTTAAGAAAAGCCTTTGTTTATTGTGAATTAGCCAGTCACAGCAGTTTCCAAAATTATGTTATAATTTTAGTAAGATCATGTTTTTTGGATCTGTTAGCTGTGTTTGTGCAATATACTGTTGAATACATTTATATAACAGTGACTACTAGAGTCCAGAGTCCCCACCACACTGGTTCACCAACGCTTGGTTAGGGCCAGAAAGTGGGTTGTGAGGAGGTTCACTATAGTTCTCGGCCTATTTAAAGCCTAATGGCTTTCAGTAAAGACATATATGTCTTAGGGCTGCAAATGTATTCCTTGGCAATTACCTGCAAGCACAATATCAAAATCTTAAATGAAAATATAGTCATGTGTATGTTGAAAAAGAATGTACCCATGCATTCAACAAAAGAAAGATATCTGGCATAACCTTATAACACGCTGTGTTTCTATCCCAAAATGCCTATTCAGCACTGTTCCTCCTGTTTAATTTGAGATGGTCTGCAGTGACCGCTGCAGTGGCCTGTGTGCCCATTACTATGTATGTATGTATGTGTGCAGGGTGTCATGTGTGCACCCTGAGTCAGCATATCTACTGCACACACGTGTTTTCATTGCAGTAGTCCCTCTGTTGCAGTAAAAGGGCCTCTGCAGTCAGTGATGGAGGAGAGTCTTTAGAGGCGGCCCACGGGGAGATGATATCGTCTTGTGTGCAACACTGGTTCAGATACACACTGATGTTACCATAGTTGTGTGTTTGCGACAGTGGACGCAAAAATGTGTGGCCTCACTCATACACACCAAGCACATTTCATTTAAAGGACCAGTTTGGTAAGTTTTGCTACTACTTAGTCTTCACAAATCACATGGAGTATTTCCCAAGTTTGGATGTGCTCTGGAGTACACCATGAACTGCAGGACTAAAATCTAAAGTCCATGTTTTACAGCAGCATATTAGTTTTGACTAAGAGGTCAGTCAGACCCATTCATGTTCTGAATAAAATGTAGTTAAACAAGACCAATGATTAGAATAGAAAAGGTATTAGGATGGCACAGGCTTGGTATTATTGCCCAATATTGAATCAGGCTAAACCCATAAGCTATTAACCAGCAAAAGTAGAAATAAAGAACTGTATCTCTGAGCCAAGGAGGACAATATTACCGGTAAGATCAACTATATGTGGTTGTATGTTT
This sequence comes from Philypnodon macrostomus, assembly GCA_036025475.1. Lineage (NCBI taxonomy): Eukaryota > Metazoa > Chordata > Actinopteri > Gobiiformes > Eleotridae > Philypnodon > Philypnodon macrostomus. Next base: position 12,938 of record JAVQKC010009012.1, read on the forward strand.
TAATATGTTACATACTGTACTATCAGGCTGCTTTGCGATGCCTCTGGGTGTGTTTAAGAACGTGTGTAATAAAAATAAATAAAGTGATTTTGTATAACCCTCTATTATGCTCAATCAGCCTTAACAGACACAGATCGAAGCTGTGACAGAATTACCGCAGACACAAACACAACAAAACAATGTAACTTTATGACTGTGATTACATCCTGTATTGATTTATGGTTCGATACGGTTATTCTTTCTCATAATTACTTTAACTATTTACAATACATTGTTTAGAAATATTTCCAAAAGTGTTACTTTTTATATACATTTTATGGTGTCCATTGTCCATTATATTGCTACAATTGCCCCATTGGGTGTGAGTTTTTCCTCGCTGTGATGTCTCATTTGGAAGGGGAAGTCCTGGCGGCACGCTTAGACCTTTTCTCAAGTCTCAAATCAATACTCCATTGTGGAAATGAAACCACCAACTGAGCATGCCACCGGGCCATTTTATAACCTCCTTACAATGTTGCACTTCTTAAAATAGACTTAATAATTTACGCATCAATACAGTGGACTATTTACAGTTGTATAACCCGTGTCGAGATTGAGTTGCGTCTGATATGTTATTTCCATAATGGATGTAGTATTTGGTACGCTTTCAAAGGCTCCAAATGATGGCTGAGCACAATGTTCAGAATATTCGATGCAAAAAGCTGCGTTGTTAATAATGTCGTCAGGTTAAATGGAAATGACATACATGTTTTTCAAATTGAATCTTTTCAGGAAGAAAATTGAAATTCCACCGAAATGATTGAAATATATTGATCGGAAAGATTAATGTGAAATGTTATTTGGAGGAAAATAAATTGAGTGAATGGTGGGTGGTGGCTTTATAGTTGATGTGGTTTTGAAGTGCATCAGAGAAAAGCTCATTGTTATTCAAAGGATTCATTCAGATAAACTCTGTAGCCGGTGAAGGCAGATCATATAGGATTTAAGCGTTAGGTCTGTGATATTCTACAGGCAAAAATGTTTTCAAAATGGAAAAAATACTATTACTATACTGTATCAAAAAAAACAGTTAGAAGAAAATCAAATTTGGACCTAATCACCCAACAATATTTCACAGTTTTTTGGGACACAAGTTCTGAGAGAATTATATTTTTTGCTCTGAGTTCTTTCCCACACAGACACTAAAAAGAGGCCAACAATGGAAGAGCCTAAAAGAGTCTTTGAGTTGAGTGAAGAGCCCTTGGTGTCTTCCCTAAGGCCTCATTAGAGCCTGAAGTGAGGAGGCGAGAGGGAAGCTATGAGCACTTCAACGCTTCAATCACCAGCATTTGTTTAACCCTTCGCACCTTCCATTTTCTCCTTTCACTGTGCCTGATGGGGGTCTCCAAAAGCCAACAATCCCTTCTGGATCATCATGTTGATCGTATATTTTAGTCCTGCTCATACCAGATTGGGTTTTACATGTATTATGCATAGGTGTGTAGTGAAGGGATGGGTACCTTGCTGAGTAAGGACTGAGAAGCACTGATCCTCGAAGCAATCCGTCATTGGACACTATGTCTCAGTCTAGTGGCCTAGTGGACAAATGCAGCCATGGAATCCACTGTCCTTTATATTATTGTTATTCTGTTATTGTTACTGTTCAACTATAGAATATTTTAATGGATGCACCTTTATGTCTTGTGTCAACCCTGCAACTAACTAGTGATTGTCCAGCTTTTTTAATGACTCCGCAACTCCTAAAATGAATAAAAGAAAATGTTTGGATTGTCATTTTTTCAAGATCTGGATATGTGAGGGGTCATTTGTCAGACTGGTCTATGTCTTTGTCCATTCACTAGGTGTCTCTTTTCATTAGCTGATTTCACTTGGTAACTTGAAGTGATTTCTGACCTTGTTGACTGAAGCAGAGAGCTCTATGGCCTATGAGGGCCTTGTGATGAAAGGACTTTCACCCTTTCAATAGGCTCATATTTGAACTTTCCCACGGGCTTTTAACGCCTGCTTTACCCAAGTTAATACACTGGTCGCTGGTAAGCACACCAACATATTTTGTTTGCGCGGGTTTGCCGTCTTTTGTTGTTACATTCGTGAAGTGTGTGTGTGTCAATTCATCTGTGCAACGAGGTCAGTCTAATAAACTTTGGTTGTTTGAGCAACCAAAGACTCTCATCCGCAAGAAAATTGACATTTCCAGAGCGTTGCCGTTGGAAACCGCCCTGGGAAAGCGCGACTGTTTACAACCAGGACTAAAAAAGCACTAGGGTTTAGATAATTACTAGCTAAGGTATTTACTGACCAGAGCCAAGGCCAAGAAGTGACATAGAGCTAAATATAAAGTTATGTTTCTGGTCTTAAGAATAATATCATAAGATCCTTTACTAAATGAAGTCATGGCTGGTACTTGGCTGATAATGGGCTGGTGGACACGGAGGTGGGTACCTTTGCAGCTGCTATAATGAACTCAATAATGGATGTTTGCATTTTTCCTCATCAGGCCAGTGGGTTCTTTGGCTGGCAAGCTTCTAACATTGCCTCAAGGACAAAAGCCAAAACTTTGTTCAAATTCTTGGAGCAAAGTTAAACCAGATTGAAAGTTGAGGTATTTTGAAGTGGCGGGTAAACAATATCCTTTGTGTGTAGTAACTTCACACAAACTGATCTCAAAACCCCAATCTGATGATGTTGATTTTAATCAAATTAGCTGACACTAAGAAAACACGATACAGGATGATCATCATTGGACAATTCACTGCGGTTTGGCGTCAGCTTGTGTGTGTAGAGGCGGGCAAAAGGGGAAAAATAAATGTACGCTCTTTTCTGAGAAACACTGTGCTTAATATAGAAGCACAGAGGCCAAACGGAGGAGAGATGTGCAGAAAAAATCCACTGATGAGACAATTCTCCCTAAATGAGAACAAATGAGTTTGCAGATTGCTTCACTTTCTGGACTGTGCTCTCTTTCTCTAGATTAGCTCAGCCTGATTTCCACCTTAAATCACCTTCCCCTCCCGCCCCTCCTGCCTTTCTGCATGGCTCCGCCTCTTCCTGTCCTATCGCCTGGTGGGATGAGTTTAATTGTGTGTGGGTCACTGTGCTGGCGCTGATGCAGTATTTCCCAGATCTGCATGGACTCCATGTAACACTGCACTCTGACTTATACCTGCTCTGGCTGCTCACAGATATATCTGGACTTTTTCACCATCATCATTAAAGAGACATGGTTGGTTTAAGAATCAAACAGTAGTTCACTGTAATTTGAGCATTTAGGGCACAAAGGGAACTCTGTCTTGAAGTGCCATTAAACTGTTGCACTGTTCTTTCTCCATGGAAATTCTCATTTATTTCCTGGCCATATATTTGATTCAAACTAAGACTAGATATAAACAAAACAAAGCTGTATGCTCAATGCTTTTGTTTGTTTCTTTCAGTAAACTGTGAACTAGTAGTTACAGTACTAATGTTGTCATTCTCCTGTATCCAAAGCATGTGCAGCATCAGTCTCTACAATCTGATGTGCTGGTTAAGAGGAACATAGCTAACATGTTTACTCTGAGGACAACAGTTACCATACAATTTCTCCACCAATAGTGTTTTTGTATATATTAACATATTTCAACATTTTTCCTACCTGTGTCCGACCCTCGATGACCCCTCTCGATCTCAGTCTTTCCGACTACTCAATGTTTGTGTGTGTTGAGGCTCTAAGGTTGGTGCCAGTACTGCTTGTTGCCAGAATGTGATGGAGGCCTCTGACTAAAGAGGGCAGTCTAACCCAAATCACTGAACCGCACAAATCTCCATTGCCCCAGTCTGTTCTGACCCATCTGACCCCCACACATGGTCTAAATAACACACACTATTCCAGTCACACACTACATGTACACACAACAACCGAAAAAAAGAAAATTTGTATCAAGGATGTTGTTAAAGTGTCTACAATTCAGCACCCACGCAACAAGGGTAAGATGGAGACCACATCAATACAATAATTTCTGTATAAGGGTGACTAACGCATGAACTGTACCACACATGCACCTAACTTAAATCCCTGTTTTTCATTTTATACAATATCCACTTTAAATAAACATTTGACCTAATTAAAATGTATTTACCATGCAGCTACTATCCTATTAATCTATATATATTTAAATATATAAACATCACCTTATTCTCAGTTTCAAGGAGAAAGAGAGCCTGTGAAGTCAACAGCTCTGTAGGTGGAAATAAAATTCATTGCCTGCAGCTTACAAGCTTAAGTCACGTCACTGTTGTCACTTCTTGCCGTTTCTTTCTCAAGGTGTGAAAAAGGATTCTAGTAGCACTGCTTGGATTAGAAGTCAAACTACAGTGGCGGATTTTGCAAATAAAAGTGTGGCTCTGAACCCCCACTTGGACATGGGATTAGGGGATAGGAAATTTCCCTAAAACTACATTCTTCTTTCAATCTATAGGGGGCGCTATAGAGGTAACTGCCATCATATTGGTCAGATGTGTTCAGGGTCGGGGGGTAATTAGGTATTTCAGGTTTGAGCCTAATTGGACAAAGTATGTGCACGTTAGAGGCTGTCAAATATACCTGACATCACTATTTCAATCCAAAATGGCCGACTTCCTGTTTGTTGTAGGGTGGGGTCATAATAATATTTTATGTTGGGTACACTGTGGAGAATCACTGTACCAAGTTTCATTGCTCTCTGTCAAAGTAAGTGTGTCCAG
>JAVQKC010009014.1:0-14682 GCA_036025475.1 Philypnodon macrostomus
TGACCCCTCTGGGACCCTGGACACACTTACTTTGGCAGAGAGCAATGAAACTTGGTACAGTGATTCTCCACAGTGTACCCAACATAAAATATTATTATGACCCCACCCTACAACAAACAGGAAGTCGACCAATTTGAATTGAATTTGGGAGGTAAGGTATATTTGACAGCCTCTAACGTGCACATACTTTGCCCGATTAGGCTCAAACCTGAAACACCTAATGACCCCCCGGCCCTGAACACATCTGACTAAAATGATGCCGTTAATACAGTTACTTCTATAGCGCCCCCTATAGACTAAAAGAAGAATGTAGTTTTAGGGAAATTAACAAAAATTGTAAAAAACATCCATTCTAACACATTTCTAACACCCTTGTGAAGACATTCACACATGTTTTATATCCCACACAAAGTAACACCTTTCTCAGCATGCTGTTAATGCTGTAGTTTATAAGACTGATTAGTGGGTGATCTCTGATCAAGCCTATGTCCACCAAACTGATTGGCTGGCGATTAAGTTCAGAACAATATTATTTTATGGCTATTCTGTGTCATGGATATGACATTTGGCCGATCATTTAATACTTCTAATAGTATCTTATCTTATCTTATGGTGAACTTTCCCTGGAGCATATGCTTATTGTAGTCTTGCCAAGATGAGTCTTAATAAAGCACAAAATACTTAATCTGCAGGTAATCTGTCTAACCGAGATTAAAAACATATCACTGCCTTCATGTTAATTGTTTTTTGTTTGTTTGTTTTTCCTTCTACTCTCAGAGAAGAAGACTGAGCAGGCAGCTGCCAGCCCAGGTCTGTGTACACTGCATTCTTTATAAATCTTTTATAGTAGGATAATAATCAGCTGTGTTCTGTAAACCTTCACATTTTCAAAAGGACAGAGTGCTCATAAAAATACTTACGTATGCCCATGAATGTAGTAAATATGAATATTCATTCATAACAGTTACTATCTGTCCACTCTTACAGTGGTTTGCTTTGCTGCTGACCGCAATGAACTAAGAAGTCGAATCATCCAGTGGCTCCAGACTGAGGTTGTCCCAGATGGATGGTTCGTCAAAGGCTCCAACTTTTCTGAAACCATGCTCAAGTACTTCAAGGTGGGCACAATATTCATGTATGAACCCACAGTTTTGATTGTTATAAGCAGACATACTATTATTATTAACAATATAAACACAACTATAAGATCAGTTGTTCAAATCTGCAGAGGAGTGTATGTGTTTCACCAGATCTCAAAACAGTCCTTTATATATTTTTGTATAAATACTAATGTTGGTTTGCCTGTGTGTTTGTGTTATAGTCATATGACAATGGTGATGCCCAGATGGACTCCTCTGAGCTGCTCAAGTTCATCCAGCACAATGACTCTGTCGTGGCGATGCAGTCATACGCAGACCAGGAGAGCAACAAGCTGCTCAGGTCACAATTGTTCATTTGCTCTTTGCCAAACCTATTTACTCAAAATAGCATTTATTTTTAAAGTACACACTGCATGTATTTGTATCTTATTTGGACCTGTGTAAACAATGCTAAATCCCTCCCACACTAACTAGGTCACACATACCCTAATGTATTCATCATGACTTTATAAATACTCATCTAATACTCAGTACATGTGTGCTTCCAGGAGCCTGTGTGTGGATGCTCTCATTGAGCTCTCTGATGAAAACGCCGACTGGAAGCTGAGCTTCGATGAGTTTCTGAACTGCCTAAAGCCTGGATTTAATCCACCAGAGAAAAGTGAGCTGACAATGATGTTACACTCTTTGATGACATTTATCACTATAACAAGACGTCAGAAAAATATGCTGCATCAAAATAAACTGTTTAAATGTTTGTTTGTACATGTAACAGGCGAATTGTAGATTTTTCTACAAGTATAATATGTAAAGAAGAAAACTCTGCCCTCATATGTGAAAAGAAGATGAACACGTGGTTTCATCATCCGAGTTGGATATAAATGGGATAAAGTTCACAGGAAACAGAGGCATTCCTGATCGCAGCCAAAACTAACATTCAATACAGATGACTGAGCACTAGTTTCACTACACAGTTCACTGTGCATTTAGCATAAAGTACATGGCAAAGTATAACTCAAATAATTAATATTTTATAGGTTTGTCATAATGACACAGTTAGTCAGCCTGTTTGCTGTCTCGTGTCATAAGTAATGCTAAGTCATGGCACTCGGAAAAGCAATTATTCGACAATGTTGCAATGACCACCCCAGTAGTGACTATGCTTAGTCATCATTTGTACTGCCTCCTGAAAACTGCTGTGTCATTCTTCATTATATTTCTTTTGCAGAGTGTGCTTTGGAGGATGAGACCTATGAAGATGGTGCAGAGACCCAGGTGGAGTGTAACCGCTGTGTGTGTGCCTGTGGAAACTGGGTCTGCACTGCGATGACATGCACTGGTAACTCAAATCATTTCAATGATCCTGATGCTGCTACGCTCACATATAGACAATAAAGACAATTTCTATTTTACTGTGGACAGACAAGACAGCCGCAGTAGCGGACACAGCTGACACTGGTGCAGAGATGACAGAGGAAGAGTGGAACCTACGTGTGGCTGAACTCAACAAACATCAGGTTTGTTTAATGTGAAAGAAAATATTTGCTCCTGGACTCATGGTAATGTATTGTATGTATTTTGGACCTGGAGCTCACATATGGTGGTTTGGACCCTGTTTAAAATGATTGGTGAGTCAGGTCATGTTAGGATACAGGTTAAGTTAATAGGTAATAGGTAGTAAACAAGACTAGTTTAACTGTAGATTTATCATGGATACAAAAATAATCTAATCATACATGCAGTATAAAACGCACACAATGTATAGGTATACAATTTACGAAATATTATTTTTCCAGGAAACTGTTGAAAAGATGAAGTCTAGCACTAAAGAGGCCTAAATCATGAGACAATGAAGAGGATGCTCAACATCACCCCGCTACAGACTTTGGGGCCACATGTTGTTCACTGATTTTTATGCTTCTGCTATGTTAAATATTATACATTTGTAAGTGTTAAAATGTTTGTATTGATGTGTCCAGTACTGTCATATTTGATTGTATTACTGTGCCCCTGCTGTGAGGGCATTTTTTACAGTTATTATATTTTTACAACTATTAGTAAAAAATGTCAAGTTATTACTGTTTTGTAAAATGAAAGTTACTGTTTGAGCAGGTGAGTTGAGGATGCACCATGTCTCTGCACTGTTAGTGGATTAGTTTAGGGAGCTATTGGACTGTGTGGATGAGAAGGCAGAGTAGGAGGGAGGCTGATTATTTGTTGACATTTAGGACTGCCACAATAGGCCACTAATCAAATGCACTTCTTTTTCTCTACAGCCTTAGACTTAGTTCATCACATGTACCACATGTATATGTACAGTACAGTATTGTACAATATATCATTAGCTTTAGTTGGTGCTCATCTCTTGTCCAGGTTACATTCAGTTTAGTCTCTGGTGCTTTTTTATGTTTTTATGTGAAACAGCACATCTGTTCCTGGTGAGAGCTGATCTGATAACGTGGCAAAAACTGATACCAAAGTTTGTAGGAAGTGTTTGAATAATCCTTGAGTAGTGCACTACTCTGGACCCAGCAACTACACTATACCTGTTGTTTCATAATGACTCTAAGAGAAGGACTAGCCTCAGTATCAGCTAAAGTAGCTTAGGTGCTCCAATAACTGGATGCATGGTCTTTGTGTATGTGTGTGTGTGTGTGTGTGTGTGTGCATGGCTGGTGTTGAGAGGAATTGGGTTTAAGTGTTTTAACCAGTGCCTTAGATCTGCAAACAGCATTGCTCTTTACCTTAGCCTACACATGAGCTACTGTGCCAAGTGGTGTCAGATAATGTGCAAGATTTGCAACAAAAACACTTGTCTTTGTGAATTAATTTCCAAGCATTTTTACAGTAGGTTCAAGCTGAATCTTTTTATTGTTCTGAAAGTGCAGTGACTGTAAGGACAATGTTTGTATGCCAATAAACCCAATATTAAAACATTTGTGAATGACACCGTGCATGAAGGGATTTTTTGTGTGCAGACCCCTGTTGGTAGAACTGATCAATAAATAATAATAACATTAATACGGGTGTAATATGAGATGTACAATTGATCCGACTTTTGCCTGTTTCTCATTCAAAACATGTCCAACTCAGAACCGTCTTGCATAATGTAACGGAAGGGTGTATTGCGTAATGTTCAATTGAAGTCAGCAGCTGCACGGTACCTCATCAGATCATGTTTCTCCAAATGTTTATAACCCACTGAACATTGTCAGCGGCAACATTTGATAATGTATTAAAGCCTGGTTGATTTAGAAAACGTAAATAAAGATATAATAATCCGCCTGTATTAGTCTCGTGCAGTGTGACGGATAGTCAGATTGGCCAATAGACAGTTAGCGGGCGGAGCTTCTCTTGGGATAAACCAATCCCTGAAGCTTGTTTCCTGGTTGTTTCCCAAAGAAACCTGGTTGTAGTAGATTTTTAATTGCATGCAGTTCCAGTAGTTTGACCTCAGTGGCACACACTGACCTAGATTCTTTTTCTAGCGAGATGTGGTTAAGAGTGGCCTCAGAGAGTATAGAAACGCCTCTGTCCTGCGCCGTTCACCATTTTATAAAGAGACCACGGTCCTGGACTGAACTCACGTTTAACTGAGTGGATCTGCGGGACCTCAGTGGGGCACAAGGAATCGCGATCTTTTTCAAATATGGAGCTTGACGAAGGAGCTGCGGCAACAGGCGACGATGTACTCGAATTTTCACGCTTAAATCTAAGCACTTTGAATGTCGACTCTGTCAGCGAAGAGAGAAAGAGAGGCACAAAACAGCTTTATCTCAACAACAACCGGTTGGTCTCACTACCCTCGTCCATCTGCCTTTTTAGTAACCTCGAGTTTTTGGACATTAGCAACAACGGACTGACCGCCATATGCGAGGGCATTACATGGCTAACCAAACTAAAAACGTTACTAGCCAAAAACAATCGTCTGGATGAGTACTCGCTGCCTAAAGAGTTTGGCTCTTTGCAGCTGGAAGTGTTGAACTTAAGTGGTAACAGATTTGAAGAGATCCCTCTGGAGTGCACCAAACTACTGCGTCTGCAGTCGCTCTCTCTCGGTGGAAACAGATTGAAAAGTATACCCCCGGAGATAGAGAACCTAACGAGGTATGGAATCGTGGACAACACAACTCACTATAAAGAATAAATAATATACAAATAAATAATAAAGCTGTCAGGTGTCTAGTGGCTCAGGTGATTAAATAGGTGGCATTTACTGTAGTAGTAGTAGTAGTAGAGTGCTCATGTAGCTACTAGCCTAGTTAGTCCAACGGGTAACAAGTCTTTTAAGGGAATTGGAACAACTATGTTTTTGTCACCACTCTGCTGTCAAACTCATATAATCCCCAGTAAAATGTAGTCGTTTGCTGCCTGTTGTGGCCTCTCTTTGTTGTGTTCTTCAAAGTTCAGCGGACTAGAACCTACAGCTGTTGTCATGGTTACCTGGACAATGCTTTATGGGTGAACTAATGTTTCACAATTAATTAATTGCCTCACATCTAATAGCCACTTGTGGTGTCAATGCGTTGTGTGTATATTTATTACAGTTTTAATAATGCATGTTGTGGGTGGGAGCATGATGATAAAATGATAAGTTTTGAACTTTTATTACAGTTCATTATTACCTTGCAGTTTTGAGTCAACGTTAAACAATATCCAATTCATATAGACCCATTCAGAGTTTCTAAATTCTGGAATGGAAGCAACTGAAGGCAAGACCATAATACATTTTCAAACTTGCATTAGCCACAAAATATTGCAAATTAAGATTAGGCTTTGACAAAGGACATCCACTCCGCCACATGTAGGTGATGTCAGAGCCTGGTTAGGAAACATTAGTAAATATACCTCACATTGTATGTTTATTTAATGTACACGTTAGTAACAGTTAGATTTTTGGCTGGTGGCAAAATTCTTGATTTTTAGGGTTTACTGGACAAGTCCTTACACAAATGTTCAAGACCACGATATTTTTTCATTGTATACTCAGAGTTATTCAATTCCTCACCAGAAACACTACTTTTTTGTAAAGTGAACTCACTTTTGCTCCAGTCGCCTCCATTCCATATGACACACATTTTAAAGGGTCAATAGACCCATTTCAATGGGGAGTATCTCCATAGAAACCAAATGCAAATAAGAAGTTTCTCCATTGAAAATACATTGTGGTCTGTTTCATTAGTATACATTCTAGAACGTGACATAAACAGAAAAAGGATCTAAAAATATATTCCAACTGCAACAAAAATATAACATAAACGCCAATCAATAAAAACGGTAGTAGTTTTATTATTCGTCTTAATTCATGATACCTGTCCTTTTGAGCTGCCAGTTTTAAAGTAATAGCTGTCTTATCTTACCTAGTGTAGGCCAAAGATCTGGCTCCAACTGCATATTATAAATAAAAATCTTATATTGTTGCTATTATTTTATTTATATATATATATATATATATATATATCTCTGACGACGCAGCAGGTCGTCCACATGCATTTCTTTTCTGGTAGATTTTTCCCATACCCTCCACAAATTTGTTCTATGTTGTTTGAGTATAATGATCTGTGCCCACAGTGAGGGGCAGACCTCAGTGTCTCATGTCACTGCTCAGGCACAAGGACAGTATAATGGCTTCTGTCTCACTGTCGCTGTGTCATCAGTTCAGCAGAATAGCCTGACAGCTCACTTTAGCTCTGACCAACAGCATCAGCTCCCTCATTATTTTACTTTTACATTTACCATCCTGAGTACTTTACTAGGCCCTGATCTTGTTATAATCCTGAGATTTTGAAAATATATAAAGGTTTCTATTGATGCCAGTTTAGCAGTGATGTCAGATATACATTAGCAGTGGTTCATTCAACAACAACATATTCTAGTAGCTTATCCACATGCGTCTATCCAAGTTCAAGCTATTTGCACTTTGTTTGTGTTTAGATCCAGGTCCCATAAACAACAGCGTTGTTGTACAAGAGTCCACAGCACATCTGTGATTCTCTATCGCCCTCTTGTGGGGGTATTCAATAATGGCAACACATGTCAAACCTAACGAGTGGTCTATGCAAAGTACTGTATATTGATCTAAAAATGTTTCCTTTTCAGTCTAGAGTTGCTCTATCTGGGTGGCAACCTAATCACTTCCATACCTTCTGAAGTGGCAAATCTGCCTTATCTTACCTACCTGGTGCTCTGTGACAACCGCATTCAAAGTGTCCCCCCACAGCTCACCAGGTTACTACAATAGTATACTGCTTCAGTATTTCTTTTTTTATATATTAGTGAATACACACTCTAATGTAGGTTTATGCTTTTAGACTCAACTCTCTGCGATCTTTAAGTCTCCACAACAACTTGTTGACATACCTGCCTCGAGAGATTCTCAGCTTGGTCCATCTACAGGAGCTCAGTCTCCGTGGCAACCCACTGGTAGTGCGCTTTATCAAAGAAATGACCTACGACCCTCCCTCACTGTTGGAGCTGGCTGGACGTACCGTTAAGAGCAGAAATATTCCTTACTTCCCTCATGAACTGCCAGACAACTTACTACACTACCTGGACCTGGCCAGCAAGTGCCCCAACCCCAAATGTGCTGGTAAGGCTGTCCATTGAAACATGATAAACGACACAGATTTCTCTTGTTTAGTGTAATTAACATCCTCGCTGACTGGCTTTTTCTAGGTGTTTATTTTGACTCATGTGTGCGTCAGATCAAATTTGTGGACTTCTGTGGGAAGTATCGTCTGCCGCTGATGCACTACCTGTGTTCACCAGAGTGCACCTCTCCCTGCAGCTCCAACCCCCAGAGCGACGCAGAGTCAGAGGATGAGTACAGTGTTCCAGCAGACCGGCTTCAGAGGGTGCTTCTGGGATAGCACCACCTCCATTTTATTTTGACATCTTAACAACTAAAAATGTAGCCATCCAGACTTCCAAAAAAGATGATTGGTGCTATGCTGATATAGATGTACCACATTATGGCAGGACTATTGAAAGTTGCTAGTTGAAGATGATGTTACTAACTTAAGGTCTAAAGCTGCCCCATTTACTAAGTATTGACTTCAGGGGCTCTCTGTCATGCTGATGAATAACTTTAGTCATAAAGTATTGTCTGTGCCCCTGGGTTTTGCCATAATAGTTGTATTAGATTAACCCAGATTATGGGTTTGTGAGCGCGTGAAAGAATGCTTGTGCAGGCTTACTCACAGGAAGTGAATGTAGGGTGGACCCCGGGAAAACCAACAAGGAACAATAGCTTTTTAACACAACTCACACACGGTTGTATTGACTTTTATTATGACAAACAAGTTCTAAGTCCTTTTGATCATTTTTATGTTTGAGTCTGTGACTAGTCTTTGTTGCAGGAGCAGGAGCTTGTTGATTGCACATACATTTAAATATTTAGAAATAAAATAATGGTCCTTTATGTTACATTAGTTTCTATTCTTGTGAAAAGTGCCTTTTACCAGTACGTGATCTCTGTTCCCTAGAGCAGGATTACATGTGAAAACCTGAAATGTAACTTGACTAAAAGACATAAACACTATTAAGGAAAACTTTCATCTGCAGATTGCTAGTACGAATATAGCATGTGCCGACAGTAAAGTCATGTTTATATCATCTGTAGTAACTGATGGTAACTGTACAGTGTAGAATAAGAGAAATGATCTAATAAAATCTAAAAATGTCTCTGTCTTTGTTTGTCACACTTTAATTACAGTAAAGTAAGAAGATATCCATTTGCCTCAGGGGTATACTGTAAAAGCCTGTATGTTGAATTGAAATGTCTTAACTTAATAAACAGAACACTTGTAGGAGACTAAAGCATATTGAGCATACCCAATCTTCTGTTATCTGTTCTAAGTAAGATCTAAAGTAATCTTTTCATTACATTATTCATACTTATTGTAATGTATAAAATGTAAAAGAGACGGGTTCTAATGACACCCTAAGCCTCAGTCTTATTGCCTTCATTTACAGATATCAGTACAGTAGAAATAGCCTGCAAGCTTTAACGTGCATCCCAGGCAATGGCACTTTGAGCTAAGATTTTACACACGTTTGACACACACACAAATATTTAACCCATGAAGATGGAGGTGAGCTAATAGACATGAAAGAAACTGGTGATGTGTATGACGTCCCATATTATTTATTGATTGACTATGTGGTACTGACTTTGTGGGGCACCTGTAGATATGCTGCGTGTGTGGTTTCACTCTGGATATAGGTCCATGTTATCTTGGGCTATTTGGAGGGTTCATTTAAAAGTATATTTTAAGTTTTACAAATATAAGAGTGAAAGTAGAGGTAAAAATGTTTGCTTTGTTTGTGAAAGCCTAACTAGCATATAGCATTGCAAAGCACATAGTAGAGGTTTCAGTTTATTTGTCATATGCACATTCAACACAGGGTCAGAAAATGCAATGAAATGCATTGGATCGGAAGAACCGTTAGACTCACTAAGATACTCATGAAGTACTAGTAGCATGCAATAATGGTAAAAAGTGTGCAAAAAGAGATAAGTAACAATATAATAAACATATAATAAAAAAGTACAATAATAAAAAGAGAAAAATACAAAGGTGCAGTTGGATTTAAATAAGGTGTAGGTATTTCACAGGTGGTAAAATACTTATACAGATGAATTTTGTATTGCACATGATATACATAGGCATACAACAGGAATTGAGTGTATTATACCATATCTGTTATTATTACACTAAGCAAAAGTAATTGATATCTTTCTTGCTTTGAAAGTACCATACAATTAGATATACCTTTACGTTTCTGTATGTCTGAAAAACATACAAATGCATTCAGTTTGGAAGCTGCCAAATGCATTCAGCAGCATTTATCCAGTCTCTCCCATTAATCCTATGTTAATGTTCAGCTCTTTTCAGGTGTCTTGCTGTTGCTTACGTCTTCCACTTTTCCTGGTGTCAGATCTCGCGTTCACCGTCACCACCGGGAGCAGGTAAAGCAGTAATTGGCAGCGCATTTAAAAAAAAAGTACCCTCTATTTCCCATTGCACATCAGAGCAGGTCTTAAATCCTGTTTGTAGGCTCAGATTTGAAGGCTCATAAAAGGGGAGCAGGTGGGGGCAGACAGATGTAGTGAAGTGGGAGAAGAAAGATGAAAAATATAATCAAATCTAAAGCCGCTAAATAAAGTGCTGTGACAAATTTCACCACTTTTGGGTTTGAATGGATGAATCACGGCAAAATCACAAAATAACAAAGAGGCTGGGACTAGTCGGTGCTCAGCGGAAAATCACACAACTGCCTCAATACGTGCATGCACACATACAATATTAGTGGATAAATATACTTGTAAATGTAAACTGTCAAATGTAAGGTGTACAAAAATGTAAAAAAAAACAAATCTCAAATATGCTCACAGGAGAAATTGTGAATCTAGATCGTGCAGTGTTGTTACTAGATGTTCACACTCCTACAGGAACTAAAGAGAGTAGTACAATAATGTGTTTAAATATGACAGTGATACAGCTAAATAATGTCTTGAGATGCCTATTTGAATTGTGTTATCAATTTGAGAACCACTTTAATGAGTTTAGACAAAGCCTGTTGCCTACCTAACAATGACATTTCGTTTCTGTAAATGCATACTTATATTGTCAAAGTATATTGTGAAGTTAAGTTAGCCACAATACAGACTAATTTATAGGCATAGGTTTCATACCAGATGCACTTTATGACACAAACCTCTTCATTTGTTCAGGTTTGGGGCTGACGCAAAAACTACACTATCTGAATTCCCTCACTGGATTCCTTGGGGCTGGATTATACAGACAAATCATAGCACATTGAATAATATTGTAGACACCTTTAACCCTGAAGCATTCATCTTTCAGCTAAACCCCCAAAGCTCATTTCGTAGGTGTAAGACAATACAAGTATTCACTATCGTTACCGTTGTTTCACATTAATGTCGACCACAAACACAAACGCTGGAGCAGACAGGCACAAATCCTGCGCATAATGCCGTGTCCAGGCCTGTCTGTGTGTGTGCGGACCTCAGTTTACATACCACATGTGGGATTAACCATATTACCGTTAATCCCGGCGCTAATCTCAAAATGGCTTTCTGTCGTTTCCCTTTTGTTTAAGTAAAAAAAGAGAGGCAGATGTGAGCAGGATGTGGTCCAAAGAGAACATTAATAATTAAAAATAGATTTGAGGATTATTTGGTGATCTGCTACTTTCACTATGACAAATTCTCTTGCTGTATTTTGTTAAATATTTGACTTCTATAAGCTCTTTTTTTTACCAGATCAATCAGATTCGAATACTTTTCAAGCATTTTCCACAAATGCTTATAGATATCACAAACTTGCTTTTAATTTTAATTTTGTATTAGTATTCTTCTTCTTTTTTTTTTTTTTTTATAATTATTTCATTATATCAAGATGGCTTTGATTTGAAAAACTTGAAAAAATTAGGACTACCATTTAATTTCCAGAAAGTTCTAGGTTCAATTTCTTGATATGGCAGATTTTGGTAGACTTTGCTTTTGTAGAGTCTTACATTAATGACATTACAATATTACTCTGGTATGTTTTTTTGGGGGGGTACCCTGGTTTCCATCAACCTCAGTAGGACACTATAGACTAATGATCCAACTGTGTCTTGACCAGGATTATTCACTGATTGATTGAATGAGGACTCTATGAGGAGAATGCAATCTACTTTAATCTCTTGAGCAACACTTAAAACATTCAAACTATTGTCTATTTTTCCACAGATTCTTAGGTTTGTGCTTAAACAGAGTTAGTGCCAGAAAGTACATTGACATTTTAAAATCAACGGTTGCTTTAGTCACACTCTCATACACAGAAACACTCAGCATTACCCACTTGTGTTGTGTTTTGTGGTCTATAAAGCCAAAAGTAAATCTACAATATTTTCCCCATTTTCAAGACAAAGTGCACAAAAGAAACACTCCCACTTGACACATTAGTTCTAAATGAAATTTTAAAGCTGGCTATATCCCCCCAAACACCACTCTGTTCATAAGAGGCCCTTTCTGTGTTGGGAAACTCATTGCTGCAGTCTCTCCAGAAAAAGGTGAGAAGGGAATTTTCCTGTTTGTCTTAAAACCCAGATAAAAGCTTCAAAATGATTCTTTCATGAAGTTGTTTTAAAGCTGTAAATATAGCTGGATAAGGTGTTGCAAATGTTTTTAGACAGAGAGGTTTGGTGAAGAGGAAAAAAAATCTATTGACTGGTACTATGTATGAGTTTTTACATTAACAATAATATTCATTCATTCATCTACTTTTGCTGCTCATTCCAGTCAAGTTAAGGCTGATGAGAACGATACCAATGTATAACTATACATTGGTATAGGCACCCTCACCAGCCCCCCAACCAGGCTCCGACACCACCCACATGCGGCAAAAGGGCCATCACCTGTCAAAACCATCCCAATTTGCAATACTTTGTCAATAAGCTGTTTGTTGCAGGGCTGACACAGAGACATACACAAACAGGGAACCTCTCACAAAAAAAAAAAAATGAACTGACATTATGCAACTATAGAATAAGAAGTGATCAAATAGTGATAATCTCATCTCCCTGTCTGCAGTGTACTTAATTTTTCGAATGACCTGGGACTGACCTGTCTCGGGGTCCACAGAGAAGTATGGCTGCCCCTCTAAGATACTGTAAACCACCCTGGCGCTGTTCCCGTATGTGGAATCGTCCGCGTCAGTGGCCGTCACCTGGATCACCGAGGTACCTGTCGGGACAAAGACAATGGGGTTAGGCACTGCTGGACTTTGAAGAGTAAGAGCAGGTCAAAAACATACAATTTGCGGTCACGGTCTCACTATCACAAGTATCAGAGTAACAAGCGGTCTGATTCAATTAGCTATGAATAAGATTGAATTTGATATATCCTAGCTCTTGATAAAAAACACTATGTTTTAACCAATCTGAGAGCTCCTGTACTGTGGAAGCGTGCGATTGGTTGATAATAGGTTGTCAACAGTCTAATTTTTGTCTCAGGTGACTGGTGTGCCATACTGTTGTTGTGTGGTATTGCTAAGTAAAAACATCAACTTGACATACAACAGAGTGGCAGTTAGGAGTGTGAGATATGGTGATACAAACAGCATTGTGATGGAAGTTATAACGATCTGCTAATCAGTCTATTTATTTATTCTCTGGTCACCGTCATTTTTACCAGTGATCAAAACAATTAATAGTTATGTTTTGCAAAATACAGTGTCACAATTACAGTGTCTTACCATTGCATAACTTACAGTAAGCCCTTTGATTGATTGATTCTACTTCAACTACCTTTACCTGGTTTAGTTCCACAAACCTGATCTCAAACTTACAGAGTCCGTCTTTTTACTTTTTGAAGGCGGAGTGTAATGATTGCCTTCCATTTGGTAAGTTGATGTAAAACCAGGTCCATTTGCACAAGGCTGTACATTTGTCTATCTCCTGTATTTGCTGGGTACAAACAGGAGCTACACAAAAGTCTAGCCCCAGCGCATTCTTCTATGTTTGAGCATTTCTTACTGCAAATTGAGTTACATGTATTTCCAATAAAGAACTCTAAATACAGCCTTGTCCCCACCCTGCATACAGCTGCAGCCTGATTTTGAGCAATCACTTCTGTCCGTTTGCATTACCCAAACCAATTTTTATCCCTGAGCTACTTATACTCTTATACATGATTGATTTTTTTTGACTAATCGATACAGCCTAATGTATGTTTCTAAGTATATCTCCCAGGGCTGGCTCTTTATAAGACTCAAGAAGTGTGTTTAGAGCATGCACAGATATCTGGAGAAGCTAATATTTCTAATCGCAAAACCACAAATGTTATCAATTTTCACTTCCAACAAGGCTAGGACCCTATTTTAGTACAACAAAGGCAGACGTAGCCAAGTGCCACCTCCCAAATGGCGCCTTGCGGGGCCAGGCATTGCCTCATTACACTTAGCAGAAAATTAATTGAGTAGAAATATTTAATGGCAAAGTGGTATAAATATAGAGTAGAGAAATACAATGGACTAACGACTGAGAAACCTTTGCTAATTTGATGTCACATGTAAGATGTTGAAAGACCCCTACCCAATGTGATAATTGTACTGTATCCTGGTTGCACTCTTTGCGTTGAAACGAATAGGCTAATGTGGTTTGATTAACTCAGAAACAAATTGCCAATAGAGGAAGTAGCTATAACTGTCTATATGCGTCTATATATAGGCAAAAAAAAGTTGGCAAAGCTTTACATTGATGTCTAACAAGGTGGGCACAACTGTGGGCCACAAACTGAGGTAGTGTTATCGTTGGGCCCTATACAGTGTTGTCTTCATGGTATACCCCTCCTTCATGGTATACCCCTCCACCCTGGTATACCCTCCTCCATGGTATACCCCTCCTTCATGGTATACCCCTCCACCATGGTATACCCTCCTCCATGGTATACCCCTCCTTCATAGTATACCCCTCCTCCATAGTATACGCCTCCTCCCTCGTATACCCCTCCCCCATGGTATACCCCTCCTCCATAGTATATCTCTCCTCCATGGTACACCCCTCCTCCATA
>JAVQKC010009020.1:0-10927 GCA_036025475.1 Philypnodon macrostomus
CCCTACAACAAACAGGAAGTCGGCCATTTTGAATTGAATTTGGGAGGTCAGGTATTTTTGACAGCCTCTAACGTGCACATACTTTGCCCGATTAGGCTCTAACCTGAAATACCTAATGACCCCCCAGCCCTGAACACATCTGACTAATATGATGGCAGATACCTCTATAGCGCCCCCTATAGACAGACAGAAGAATGTAGTTTTAGGGAATTTTAAAAATTTGGCAAAAACATTCTTCACAAACATCCAGATAAATCAAAAAGTCAAACAGACCCTTCCCATGTTTGTCATGGTTTGAGGGCGGGTCCTCTTAATTGCTCGTTAACAATATTAAAACCCTTAGAAATCACACAATGTCTGATTAAGGTGCCCGTTGGTGAGTGTAGCAGACGTATGGGGCAGACGTATGGGGCAGACGTATGGGGCAGACGACAGCACAGGCCTAGTTTAATTTGGTTTTACTATTATTTTCTTAAAACATTCCAGAAATGAGCGTAAGCAAAATACTAGGTTTCAAAACGACATGACTTTGCCAACACTGTCTGTAAGTGAGGATTTTAACAGTCAGTGATAGTCAATGAGTCAATACAATATTTGTCTTGTTTTAGACTTGTTTAACTGATTTATACCTGGAAAAGTCTAAATTAAAATCTCACTGGAGACTATATTAGTGAAGGAGTTCCACAAGAGTCTGGTATACTGACATACTGACATTTATTCTGTATGTTGTACCGTAGGTGCTCTGGCTGCTCTCTTGGTGGGGTGCCTCCCTGTGTGCTGGTCTCTATGGGGCGAGCTGGCTCTCTGTCTCCTCTCTCTCTTCATGACGGCGTGTATCTTTGGGATGGCCCTGCTGGACAACATCTGGACCTGTTACAGTCTCTATGTCCTCTTCAGAGCTGTCTACATGCTGCTCATCACCGTGGCTACGTGAGTATGAGACCACAGACACATTTAGATCACTCTACATGTTTTAACTAGGTCATATTTTGGGGTCTAGTACTGAACTAAAAGCTTTGATGTACGGCTTAAAAAGATTTGCCAAATGAAGCTTATAAAATTACTGATGCGCACATTGGTACCGGCTGATATTCACAAGGTTGACTGATATCTGCATCGGCCTGCTTCAGTCACATGACCCTGTGTTTCTTGCACTGTTCATTATCTGTACTGTCATGTACATGCTACTTAAACTATTGCATCTCATATTCACCTTTGTAACTAAGTCTAGTCTAGAAAAAAATCATATCACAGATTTTTAAGTGCTAGAGGGGTTCCACAAGTAAGTAAACTAAATAAACTATTGAAATTTGTGTTGTTTAGTTTTCAGATAGCGGCCAGTCTAAATATGCAGCGGTATGCCCTGGTGTTCGGGGTGAACACGTTTGTGGCTCTTCTGCTTCAGTCTCTGCTCACTCTCATTGTGGTGGACTCTGCCGGGCTGGGACTGGACATCTACACTCAGGTGAGGAACCAACCAAAACCAGGAAATACAGACCAGGAAGTATCCACAAGACTTAATATGATTTCTGTTTTCTCTAGTTCCTCGTCTACGGCAGCTACTTTGCCTTCATCTCTGTAGTCTTCCTTGTGGCTGGACTTTATAAAGTGTTCACTAGGAGGCGCTCTGATCAGGAGGGCTGCAGTGGAGTAGAGCCACAGTCAGATGGTGCTCCTGTCAGTAACATGAGCTCAAACTCATGACTAATGTTTGGAGCCATGAGGTGTGTACTTCAAATAAGCATAAGTCTTTGAAAACAAGAAGCTGGTCTAGTATTATAGGCTTATTCCTTTAAAGACTTCCACCAGTAGCCACTGGATTATATGAAGATTAGAGAGGAATTACCAAATATATGCCAAAATTTTCTCTTTCACGCCTAATGTTTTATAGTAGACCTCTGAATCAGCTCAATGAGACAACAACTAGCTCCACCTGGTGTTTGAATTTGGTAAGTTCAGCCAGGATATAAACCCCCAATCCCCTGCACACAGAGAAGATCTAATGTGTTCTCACTGACTAAACAACAGCAAACAACCAGGACAAAATATTGCTATTCACAAGGTGCTGTAAGCTTATAGAGTAAAGCTGAAGATTGTATCAGTATTGGTCTCTAGTGGCATTGTAAAGTAAGTCAACACTTCCAATGAATCCATTCTAGACTATTTCACCTGACTGTAGATAACAGAAAACCGTAGTGTTTAGACAATCAAACAACAGAACTTCTAACTTTACTAACCTCAGAACACAAGTGAAGTTACTGTAACTTTACAAGCTGTTCACCTTAAGTGAGCTCTATATTTAAATCTTCTGTTCCTCTGGATTAGCAATAGTACTTTGTGACTGTATTCCACTTCCAGTTTTTGATCACTTTGGCCTTGTAAGTCACCAAATGGTTATATAAGCCTGCTGAAGACATAAATGTAACTGTATACAATCATGAGGTACTTAGGTTTTGCCAGCAGCCCAAAATGTGCACATTATTTTTTGTATGTATTATATTTTGTTACAAATAGAGTGCCTTAAGTGTGGTGAAAATGCACTTATATTTTGCCTTAATAATCCAACTGTAAAATCAAATGGCTACACTTGAATGGAATATAATTGTATATAAATCTGCTTCATGAACAACATCATGTTATGAACAAATGGTTAAGTATTCGTGAATATGTAAATAATATGTGTAAGTGTAATCTACATGCTGTCAGCCTGGTTGCAATGATTGTGAATTAATTTTGAAAAATAGAGAAATATTTCCACCCATACACTGTCACAACACTAAATTCACACATTGTACACATAACAAATATTAATCTGTTGTGTCCAAATTTGGATTATATTAATTGTGTTTTACCACATTTAAAATGTTTAACACAAGAAACACTTATTCACACCATATTTTTCTATGGTATTTTAGTTGAGTTCAGCGTTCACTATATAGGACTATATTAATCTAGTCTTGTGTTTAACGTAAACTAATTGTGTTTTTGTTGTTGTGGTTACACCTGTAAAGCCTGCTTACCTGACCAAAACTTGATGACATTTTTCCCTAATGTTTCAGAAATAGTTCTGTTTGTTAACCTCTATTTAGAAATGAATGTTCTACGGGGAATGTTGTGGGAGACAGAGAGTATTTTATATATTAAATGTGCTGAAAAAGACAGTTGTTTCTTCATATTACACATGAACATAACTTACATTATACAATCATACTGGCAAATAAAGTATACTATAATAAACATGCTCTCGCCGCGGCGGTGGTGCAGTGGGTAGATGCTCGCCCTTCATCCGGAGGGTCGGTGGTTCGAGTCCCCTGCCCGTGCCCTCCCGTGGACCCACCACCCGCGGGAGGTACCATAAAGGGCTGGTGCAATGTGGATCGGGCGGTGTTCGAAGGCGGGAGTTCCCTGCTTAGACTGCTGCCTCTGCGACCCGGTTTCGGACAAGCGGAAGAAGATGGATGGATGGATACATGCTCTCACACATGATCCATTAGTTGCCATCTAATGGCTGTATAGGCATTTTTTAGCATGTAAAATTATACATGTTTTATTTTCAGCAAAGGCAAAATGACTTATCCACAAACTTATAGTTCACCTAATCATAACAGTCTTATCCAATATGTGGCCTACAACATAAAACTAGAAACATCTGTTGCCTTTAGTTGAATACACAGTCATGTGAGGCTCCAACTGACCGTGATCATAGCCATGACACCATTCAGCACTGCCACGCCGTAATCCAGCCAGACGCTGTCGCTATGGAAACAAATGTCAGTACCAATTGTAAGAGTAGAAGGATTGTGATTGGTAGTTAGGTTGTATCGCGTTACCTGTTTTGGAATGGCCCCATTGAGGTGGTCCTGGAGGGGGAGGAGTTCAGGTGAGTCAGCAGCCAAGAGGAGGTAGAGCAGAGACAGGCTGCAGCCAGAGAGAGAAGCAGGATACTCCAAAAACCTGACAAATCCAAAGAACACATCCAGAGCGATTCATTATCCGGTCTCAAACCAGTCGTGAAGACGTTTCAAAATTGTCAGAAAGGGTTGTCTTTCTGCGGACCATAGTGTGAGAAGCACCGAGCTAGAGCCAACAGTGTATAGGCTGGATACCACCGAATATGCCACTCTCTATCAGTTTATAGTGTTTACAGTGAATTTCGC
This sequence comes from Philypnodon macrostomus, assembly GCA_036025475.1. NCBI lineage: Eukaryota > Metazoa > Chordata > Actinopteri > Gobiiformes > Eleotridae > Philypnodon > Philypnodon macrostomus. The sequence goes on from JAVQKC010009020.1 coordinate 4,158, forward strand.
TTCTTATTTTATGATATTTACCCAGCATCCTTTGCTCAGTCCCATCGTCTGCTTTGACTCTCAATGCCCGCAGCTCTGAAAACAAGTCACTTTGAGTTAGTTTGTCAAGAACTGAATTACTTAATCAATACAAATACGTATAGAAGACAAGCTTTTTCAAAAGTGTGTTTTCACTGCACCCCCTTGACAATATTAACTAATGTGTATCCAGACTGGTAGTGTTGAGAATTCCCTACTGCAATAAAGTAATTAATAACAATCTCATCAACGTCTCTCAATCTCTAAACTTTATCAATCAACAGGCCTACAACACATACTGATAAATGAATGAGAAGATAAAAAGAATGATTATTAAACTCGTGAAATTATGACAAACAAACCAATATAGACAATGCAATGTCATGTTAAGTTTATTACTTGAGTACTTTAAGATACCTTTTATAACTGGGTAGAAGAGTGCACACACACAGCCCACAGCAGCCAGGGCCAGGGCAGAACATAGTACCGACAGCACGAAGCGCAGGTACCCGGGTCTGGAGGTGTCTTTGCGGTGTAAACCATCACCCTCTACCCGCTGTAACATCTTCTCGGTCCAAAGTTATACCTGCAGGTAGCTACTGTCACAAGTTTAGCATCATTGGTTGTTTTCTGCAGGGTCACAACTTTTTACTGCAAACGTTTGCCCACTTCACGCCATTTTGTGTCTGACAGGTTACTTCCTGCTCTGCACAGACAGCGGCCTGGTGGAGGTCAATCCTGCAGCAACATGCATCTTCTTTATTGATATAATTTCAACAGCAGATGGCGCTATATAGAGCCGATTGGGGCTGGCTTAACCTGGAGAAATGTATTTACAGTGTAAATCGAATTATTGTGGTTTTATATCTCTAATATGATGCTTCAGAAATAAAATGTAGTCAAAGTCTTCACACTAAGTACCACCAAGTAAATATTTGGTCCTGTAAGTATTACTGTATCGGACTAAAATTAGACTAACCAGACTAAACCAAAAACAGTGTCTAAACCAGATTTAAATCAAGTATTAACCAGGACTAAATAAGGTCTGAAGCAGGTTTAAACCAAGACTTAACCAGGTCTAAACCAGGTATAAAAAAGTCTGACCAGGACCTAATCTTGCCCACACAAAAACAGGTCAAATTCATGCAAGATAATAAAAACAATATTTGAAAATAATAATAATCATAAAATACATTTTAGGAATGGAACAGAGGCTTTTAACCAATTAAAACTACCTGTTTTATGTTGTAGGAGTCTCCCTCAGCTGGTATACTCTTTACTGTGAAAGGTTCGTACCGGAAAAGGAGTTGACGCTGATGTCAACAGTCAACAGGGGGAACGGTCTGCGTCAACAAAGATCTATCTACGAGGCTTTTTATTAGCCTTACAATTACGGTAAATATACGTCCATTCATGTCATGTTTCATATTTAATAATGAGCTAATGCTAATGCTAACCGCCAGGCTTACTGGGTTAAATCAGTTTACATCTCTGGACCAGCGCTAATGGGAATGCTGTAGCTTAATGGAGACAAAAATACCACAAAAAATACCGAAATTTTTGATTTTACGCACAGTGTAGCTGAGTAATTAATTTAGGGCATTTTAGTATTAAAATAGATGGCTAAATTAAGATGCAAATGCAATGCTAGTAATAGCTTGTAGCATCGTGATATCTTGAGTGTCAGCTAACTTTGCTTCAGTAGCAGCTAATTTATGCCTGAATGAAAATTATTATATTAATATAAAAATTGTCCAGACATCTCACTTGTTGCTTTATCATGGCATACGTTTATCGTTGCACCCCTGTTGTCTCCTATGTCTGTAAATTGCATTGTTTTATATCTGAAATACTCAAAGCAGGGTTAATCCTATGTGTTGTTTTTTTGTATTTCTTTTGATGTAATAATATGATATAGATATTTTGACAAGATTATTGACTTGAGTACTGCTGTTAAGAAACTCAGAGATATGTAAAGAATGATATTATAAAAGAAAGAGCCAAAAATACAACTTAACTCAACCAAATGATGGATTTTTAGATATGAAATGCATATTAATAGATAATGAATACACAAATTATCTAAATCAGGGGTGTCCAAACTATGGCCTGGGAGTCAAATGCAGCCCACAGAGCAATTTTTTGTGGGCTTCAGGCTTACCTGTCAATTGGCCCAAATTGTCTTTTTACTGCATGTAGTCCAACTAAAAGAAAGCATTCATCGTGGACCAAGATATCTTTCCACTTTTCTGTGTGGTTATATTTTCTGTGTGGTTATAATATAGATGGACACTAAGCAAAAAAGACCTGCCAGTACATATTGTGGCCAGAATAAAGTTACAACCGAAGAGGACTTTTGGTGAAGTGAAATTGGTCACTTCAGTGAGTGGCCTTCCTCAGAATACATTTTTGACAATGTGGCCTTGGGTGATAAACGTTTGGATCTAAGTCATCTACAGGGTGGCATAATAGTAGTTTGACATTTAGTAATGTTGTTATAGTTTCTGATCTGTCATTATATAGTTTTAGTTTGAGCCTTTTTTACCATTAAGGTATATGTGGCTAGATAATGAAAATAGTATTTACCCACAAACTAGAAGATCTCTTATTTGAGTGTAGGGCTGGACAGTATATTTTTAGATACCAAAGAAATGAATCATTTTGAGATATGCTTTGTTGCTAAGTGGAAAGACCATTTATCCAAGAACTAGACTAGACTAGATACCCATATTATTTTACATCATAGCTTACGCCAAACCATTCTCCTCCACAATATAATCTACAATATGCCTGACACAGTGGCCTCTTGGTTAGTAGCAATATTTATTTAAAGCTACGCGCTGTCAGCTAGCATAACGTCATACTCGGGGCACTGTGTGTGTGTGTCAAGAGGGGGGGCAGGGACCCTGAGGGGCATGGGACATTAAAGGGGAAGTGTGGAGAAAGCAGTGTGGAAGAGGAAGACAGAATGGAATGGCTAATGGATTATAGGGGAAGTAATGTTATCATGTGGGTTAGCGCCTGGAACTCAGTGAAGAATGTAGTCAAGTAGACTTTAATGCATAGTTTTGTGTCTATGTCTGTGGTGGAAACTTGCTCTTTTGTTTTTTCTATGTTGTATTACAATTTCTCTAGCTGATTAGAGGTGACATGGATTTAAAACCACATTGCAGTTGTTTTGTCCACATCAGAGATTGAGTTCTCATTCACAACTTCACAAAGAAACCAGGAAAAGGCTAAACAGGGCAAGAGGAATGCACCCATCTACAAACAACTAACTAACTAAGCCTAACTAACTATAACTAAGCCAGCACTAATCCAACATAGTTATATTTTTATTGTATAGATTAAGGGTGTCCAAACCTTTTTCAGTGGGGCCAGATTTGAAAATGTGAAAATGTGCTAACAATCCTTCTTCTATGAATCTGAAATATGTAATAATTGATTTATCCAGTACACTATTTTATATAGACTAAACAATCCATCATCATTTCCAATGTAAATTGCAATGTAAGTAAAGTGAACATAACTCAGGCTTCCAAACGCAATACTGTGCCACAAATGTCCCCTGGGCCGCAGTTTGGACAGTTCCCTGATATAGATCAAGACTAAACCTGGTCTAAAGCAGGACTAAATGTAGGATTAAGCCATAGCTAAACCAGACTAATAAATCTATGTCAATTATCATTGTTTATACCAGGTCTAAACTGATCGATAGATATCATGTTAGGCAAACACTTTTTGACATTTTCCAATTTGCTACTATTAATAATGATATGCATATGAGGGATTTAATCCATGTCAAGTATACTTCTAGTGCCAGGCCCCAGCCCAGATAAAAAGAGCTGTGTCAAATGGGGCATCAGGCATACCCTGTCAAACCTATGCCCGATTCGACCAAATGTGACTGTGCTATACTGTGGGCTATTGATTGGTTAAATTCCAGTATTTTCCAGGCTGTGTATGGTGCAGTAGATAAACCTAATTTGTGCACAGTTGCTAGGAGACCAGTGTTTGCCTGCAGAGGTTAGCTGGTAGTGCCGATCCTAACATCAGTGTGGTGACTACATGGCACTTCCTGTCTACGCACATGATAACCACCCTGCATTCGTCTTATTACCAGAAGTAGAAGTAATATGAGGGGGATGCTGAATATGTCAAACTTCCTATATTTAGACCAACATTTCTGATAAAAGAACTATCAAATGAAGCTGCGCAGTTCAGTGCTATGATTTAAATACTGTACAACAAAAATAATTTCTTCCTCCTCACAGCAAGGGAATCATACAGTCCTCGTTTAGATCTTATTTAGTCCAGATTTAGTCCATGGTTAGACCTGTTTTTGTCCTGGTTTAAAACGTACTGTATGTAGTCCCAGTTTGGACATGGTTTAGCCCTGGTTTTGGCCTCATTAAGCCCTTTGTTAGTCCCGGTTTAGACTTAGTTTAGACCTGGTTACTCATGAAACCCCCAGTGGGCTCCTTCACTCTGAATGAATGTGAGATTCAAAAGTTTTGTGTCAACTCTACCCTACCTCAGGCCCATAGTTGCTGGCATAGTCTCCAGCCACCTAGTAAAAAGAATATTTGTGGTTATGGCAGTTATTGATTATTGAGTATGAACCATTTTCTTTTCTCCCAGGTCCCGCTCCTTCTTGTCCGTGGTTGGTGTCTTGTGTATGGGCAGATTACTATATCCTCCTGCCTACTATCATCTGTTCGTGGAGCTGTAGTGTTGAGTGATGTCCTCTTCAGACCTCCTGGTGGACCTGGGGGAGGAGCCCGCTGCTCAGTTAGGTCCACTCAAGCTCACCACCCTGGAGGACCAGCAGTGGCCAGAAGACTCTACCATCAGCAAGTCAGGTGAGAGGGAGGGGTTACCATCAGCTGCTGGGTAAAGGCACCAAATAGCCAAACCAACAGAGCCAAACCAACAGAGCCAAGTTCTTTTTGATACCTCATAGTCATTGATCTGAAGGTGGCATTTGACAGGTGTCAATAAATGGACAAAGACTTAACTCATTCTGTGTGATGTGTGATTCTCTTTGTGTCTCAGAGACAGACCTCTCTCAGCCCTTTGATGCCGCCTCGCCACACCTGCCCTGGGACCACCCCTTCTATGACATCGCCCGCCACCAGATCATCGAGGTGGCAGGTATTACTTCACACACAAGCAATCTATCTAAAGTAAATGATCTGAAGCAGCTATAGACTGGGACTTCATCAAGACTAAAACGGGTCTAAAAATGCTCCAGGCTCGACCTAAATGAACTAAACCAGGACGAAACAATGTCTAGCCTAGGACTATAGAACTAAACCAGGATTGAACAATAATAATAATAATAATTCATCAATTTTATATAGCGCTTTTCACAACTACTCAAAGACGCTTTACATATTTTGTATTAATCATTCACTCCAGTCACACCTGGTGGTGGTAAGCTACTATGTAGCCACAGCTGCCCTGGGGCACACTGACGGAAGCGTGGCTGCCAGTTTGCGCCTACGGCGCCTATAGGAGCTTTTATGCAGAGGAACAAATTTTGATAAAAATCTGAGGCAACATTAACAAGTGTAATATCTGTCACAATCGAAACAGCATAACTGACATCATATCAAAAGCATTCTAGTGTTCATGTTGTAACAGTTAGGGGTCTCCAGGTCAGTGGAGTAAGGCTGCACAATAAAAAAAAAAAATATATATATATATATTGTGATTTGTATGGCAAATATTGTGATTATGATTAGATTTGAGAAATTGTTTTTCAAATAAAGATTGACAGCACAGTATAAACCTGTCTGGAAGCATTAACACTTGAAAGAAGACTAACATATTTCAAATCACGTGCCTTTCAGACCATGTTTGTAGAGGTTTAACGACAAGGTAGGAGCAGGCTTTTACATAGATTTTGTGCAGCGGGTATTATATTGCCAAAATACTGCAGCCTAAATGTGCAGTTAGGATAGCATTAGCCATATAAAGGCTACTCTTCCTGGGGTCTACATATATGACACATGTGAAAAAAAGATGTGCAAGTCGCTAAATTGGCAGGTTGTGGTCGATCAAAAGGCATGCATAAAAAATACTTTCTGACATACTCACAACATACTTCTAGAGAAGATGAATTATTACGTAAAGTGGATGTAATAGTGCCCACTATGGTACTGGTGCTTACTTTTGCCACATGTTAGTGTGATTGGTGTGTTTGGTAGTAGATGTAGACACAGTATGGCTGCCACTTCTCAGTCACACCTGATTCACACTGACTGTGTAAACTGCAATGTTTGTTTGTTTGTTTGGATATTTATGGCTACTCTTCCTGGGGTCCACATATAAAAACCCAACATTTATTACAAAACAGGAACAGTATATCACATTGTATAAAATTAGTCCTTAGTGCTAAATATTAATTTCATAATAATTCATGCACATTTTCAGTGTTTTTAAATATACAGATGTTTAATCTGTTTATTTAAAAACATATTTTAAAACATGCTTTTCACACATATTTAATTAACCAATGTGTATTAAACATCTATTAAACAAATGTTTATTAGCTTAATTCCCAATTAGTACAATTTATTTTCAATTCATCTGCATAAAAAAAATACATGTCTGGTGATATTCTACAGATATATGTAGCGTGCAAACACGTGATGTTATGTGTATGTTTATTAACTTGATCGTATAAGAAATTAAGTCTAAGACTTATGTGGGGCACCACGGAACATGAGATACGTCCCGAACAATAC
>JAVQKC010009064.1:0-42153 GCA_036025475.1 Philypnodon macrostomus
ACGCTACAATAAAAATAACAAATAAATAAATGCACAAATAGCAGGTTAATGTTCTGTTTACATGTTGAATATAAGACAAAACAGTCCTCTTCTTAAGTGCTGTTCTAGAGGTGCTTGCACTGTTGACATTAACTACAGGCATGTACTTTTATCTCCATATTAATAAAATAAAGGCGTTAGGAGCAGTTTATAAGCTCTTCTGGGCCACAAACATTGATTTGCCCGTAGGCTACTGCTACACCTCATAACTTCGTACAAAGTCCAAATGTAGAAATATAATTTTTTGGAAGTACAAAGTGTTTTTTAACCATAACCACTTCATCTACATTTTTCTGCCCAGTTAGTAACAGCCCGAGTATAGTCTTCTTTTGCATATTATCTCCATTCCCACTGTCTCTGTAGCTCAGAGCTGTGTTCAAACATGAGCATTTTACATCATTGACCTTCTGTTAACTTGGGGACATCTTCGCCCTTGCAGCCTAAACAGTGCCCACAAGTGGGAAATTCTGAAACACCAGCTTTGAAATGTTGCTATCCTCTAAGCTCAAACTACAGAAGGAATTAACACAAGTGTTTACTAATGTTTTACTACACAGATACATGATGCCTGTGGAGTTTCACCATCTGTGTTGAAGGGCAGAAATATTGGGCAGCGGTTGTCATGCTGAATTGACACAGCCAATTTGAACAAGCTGAATTCCCAGACCATATTTTGTGTTTTAGTGCAGGCTTGTCAAAGTAAGATTGTATGAAAGTTATCACATGTTATGGCCTGTAGGGATAGGAGTTTCTTGAATTCTAATAAAATGGAGATCAAGTCATTACAAAGAAGGACATAATTTATTGAATCATACTGTACGCATTTAAATATATGGATAGACAAGTACACAGAAACAACCCAGTGTAACACAGGGATTACATGCAGACTCTACTCAAATGCAACCACTCAGCGACTGTGCCTGTTGTTGTGAGAGTTTTTGAACAGTTCCTGCCTGGGTAGATTTTCATATAAAGGTTTGCTATGAGATTTTTCAGTGGGATCCTTATTGTAGTTGACTACTAGCCTATACAATAAATACATCACTAAAATACTTTTACTTTGAAAGACGGGAACAGTTGATTTCATTCTTAATCTCACATCCGCTATCTTTGAGAAAACCCAGTTTCCTGTGCCAGCTTTCCACCACGTGCCTGTGAGTTACATTGTTTATATCCACTATTTCAAAAATCCTCCCAAAAATACAGCAGCTAGGCTTTTGATAATGGCTTGATATCCCTGGAGCATCCAACTGCCTTTTCATGGAGACTGAGAGATTAGCATTTGACTGCAGTGGATTGGGGTTGCTGTTGTCTATGGTGCATCAGTCCAGACAACTTTATATATTTATTTCACCCATTAGCGTATTACCAAAACAAGACACATTGGAGAGACAAAGATGCATGCTCTGGTGAGATAAGCACTCGCAATGGGGCTTAGGAAAACACCTAACCTTCACAGTAGCAATAAACAATAACATGTGACTTAAGAGGATTTACATAAAATGAGAGCAGTAATCAGAGGGATGCGCAAAACAGCAATGAAGCAGCAATGGCATCTCCTCAAAAAGTCCCGGCGTTGGAAGAGCTGAAGACCAAAAGTTGCCATTCGATTTAAATGAAAAAGCGATTATCTTTTTATTTCTTACACCGGTGTTGTGGTGAATGGTGAGGCACTGTGTTGACATGGTGAGAGTCAAGGGTTTAAAGGGGCAAAGCAATGTCAGCTACAGTAAGATAGTTAGATTATCAGTTCACTGTAGAGAGGCAGAGAGGAATTTTGCTTCTAATTTCAGGACAAATCCAGGTCTAAACTAAGGATACATTTTGTGATGAATTCAGAAATATGCATCAAATAGACCAAACATAGATTAAACCAGAACTAAAATCAATCTATGACTTGGGTACCTCTAGTGCAGGGGTGTCCACACTTTATTCACTGAGGGCCACTTATTACCGAGTAGGTACCGAGTAGGGCTCACTGAAGTGACCGATTTTAGTCCCCTATTGTTGTATCTGTTTTCTGGACGCATATGTTCTGTCAGGCTTTTTCACTTAGTGTCCCTCTATATTATAACTACACAGAGGAAGTGGAAATATATCATGTTACACATTGAAAGTTTTCTTCAAGATGGATTACGTAGTGAGAAGCCTGAAGGCCAATCAATTTTTCTCTATGGGCCACATTTGGTCCCCAGGCCATAGTTTGGACACCCCTGCTCTAGTGGTACTTGGGCTATTTTCTCAGGAGTTATAGTCGTCTGGTAATGGGGCTTGAAGTTTGACCTACAGTGGACGTGATTAAACCCTGGTAATTTGGGGTTTACACCTGGTTTTGTACCTATTAGTTTAGTTCCTAAATAGACCAGGTGTAAATTGTGGTTGAATCCAGAATTAGACCTGCTAATGTCATTGTGAAATTCTGGTTTAATCCTCGGTTATTCATGGCTTTAACCTGCTATATCTGGCTATATTTGCAGTAGTGTAGTGTGGTCATAAACTACAATCCATCCATTTTTGTGGCTAATTTCAAGATTGTTTTATTTTTATATTGTATTACACTAAGAGAGGCCAATTTGACTCTTCAAGCTTCTATGCACAGTTTTTTAAACCTTGAATATTCAAAAACTTCAAGTAAATGCTGGTTGATTGCATTACCACTAATTGGAGGCCAGATGGCAGTGTTCACCTCCTGTTGAAATGTGAAAGCTGCAGTTTGAAATACAGTAGCAACAATATTCACAAACAAAAGTCAGGACTAACACTAAAAAACGCTCTGTGTTCTTCTTTTAAATTAAGAGGAAGCTAAAAAAGGGGTTAATGCATAGCAACTGTTCTCTGCATTTTATAAAGTCGGCTAAGAGTCCAATAGATTTCACAGAAAGAACATACTGTAGCTACAAAACCAGCCAATGGTCAATAGGAAAATGTTATTTTTACTAAATCAAAAAATGCCAAACCTCTGGTCAATTTATCTTCAAATGGTGTAGTTCAATTTCACAAACCACATCTGTGTATTAGGGCTTCGAATACAACATAAAGCTCCATGTCATTCCCTGACAGTACTGTAGTTACAGAAGGACAGTGGGGAGTCTGCAGCAGCTTCAAAACATTAGTCAGTCACATGATTGTAGCAGCTCGAGCTTCACAGGGCGGACTGTTATAAGCTAAAAATGTTAAGCTTCCAACAATGGGAGGCGAGAAAACAATTAAATTACGCCTTGCATGAAGTTTGCTTTTCATTTTGTCGGGCAAATTTAGTGCCTTGGCTAATCATTATGCTGTTCAACATGATTTGCAAAAAAATATTCAAGAGCTTTACGTGCCTCAGTGCCCCTTCTGTATTGAAAAATAATAGGCCTCTATCCAATTAAAAACTGCATTAAAATCTCTTAAGGATGGCATGCACTTTACTGGTATCTCTGTGATTGGGGTTGGGTTTTTTGCATGTGCAGATGCTGACGACATGCACGCGCAGGGAGGCAGCCCTGAATGAAAGCTCCATTTTAAATCTACCTCAGGATTTGGAGACAGACACATGCAACCATTAGCATTGAGTATTTACAGTATTTACTTACTGTAGTGTTAACCAGTTGAAACCATCTATATCGACCGACGTCTTTATTAATCATTACAGCTGTGCAAATAATTTCACAAACAATTTTTCGATTTTTCTATAAAAGTAACTGTTTACATTGAGTAGGATATGATCAAATAAACATTGAATTCAATATTTTCTTACAGCCATAAAAATAGATCTTATTTTTCTATAGTTCAATCAATTGTGGTGAACACTTTTCATAGTGTGTATGTATGTTGCAAGACTGCTTTCTTCTTTCAAAGCTTTAGAAATTCAATATCTTTTGAATAGTATAGACAGCAGCCATGAAATTCAATTCTGAATTTGTGTGGGCATTTTTTGGCTTTTTTACATAGCGCTTAGATTCCCCCGAAATTATTATAACATACATTTTTCAGTAAATGGCTAAATGAAAAAATCCCACTAGATAAATATTGTATATAAAAGCCTACATTTGGACATATGGCTGTAGATGTCCAGATAACAGGAGGACAGTCAGTTTGGTTCAGATGAATTGAGGCAGTGATACATTGTTGTGCAGGAGAGTCCAACACAAGGACGGATGATTTATGTGACCACCTGCTTTATTTTTTATCACAATTTGATTATCTCTCTTTTTGTGAAATGACTTTTGTTGAGGGACACTTTTGCTACATACAGACAACAAGCACATACTGTACTGTGCAAATGTGTAGGCAGGTGTCAAGAAATGCAGTAAAATAGCAAAATAATTCACTTTATCACAAAACTCAAGGCACGAAATTCTTAGCGTGATCATTTTGACTGTCTTTGACCACTGTGACAAAAAATAATAAACAATCACATTGGCTTTTGCTTAGTGACCTTCGCAAACCTGATCTCAACATTAGTGGATCTGTCAGGGATTACCATGAAAGATGTGAGCAGCCTACGCCCACTGATGAAATATAGGGAAGAGCCCACCCAACCTGTGTAGCCTATAGAAGTAGACTTTTCGAGGTAAAGTGTGACCACATGACTGGATTTATCTGCATTTCTTCTAAATTGATTGAAATAAATAGCATATTTTGAAAATGTCTCCAAGCCTGTCTACAACATTACTGTATAACACACAATTCAAATATTCATGAGCTTTCCCCCATCACAAAAGTAAAAACTGACCAAAATATGATTACACCACTAACAAGGCTTATACAGTAGTTAGACAACCGACTTACACCCTCAGTCTATTTAATTAAAAGATTTGCCACAACTAACATGTGTCTGTCTGCCGATAATCAAAATGTCTCCTCTCCGCTGCAGCTCTCTCCCAGATGCATCAGCGGCGCCCAATTTGCTCACTGCTCAAGATCTCGTGTTTGTTTAGACTTAATCAATCCAGCCACAATTGAGTTAATTAATTAGTGTTTTAATGCTACTCTTTATAATTGCAGTGCAGTCAGATGAGTGTGCAGACAAAGCAATCACATTAATGCAAATACAACTGATAATTATGATGATGATACAAACTTCCTCAGCCTCAGCAGCAGGGGACAGCTCCGTAAGATTGTACCGGGTCGATATGTGAGGGGACACTAGATGGCAGCATTGAGCAGGGTTCGTCCTCCATGTCCTCTTGTCACTTTTAGATACTGTTCAATTAACTCCACCACTGTGTGTACATGTACTGTATAGATATATACGCATTGAGAAATGTTACTTGGGCATTCTTTGTTGTAGTAAAAAGGCCAAGAATGGTCACAAGTGAATTTTGTTTGATGTATGAAGTCTGAATCAGTGCATCTGTGTCCACTCATAAGGAACGACTCACACACTGTTTTTAGGAACAGCTTCCACAAAGGTTTCTTTGTAATTTAAGCTATTTGAAATTAATTTTACAACTGTACAGCTCAGATTTGTTTTGAAAAATATAAATTAGAATTCGATTTTTTTTTACAAGCATTAAATACTAGATATGAGTCTATGACATGCTGATACTAGGCAACTCTTACTCAAAAAATACAAAGTTAAAATGTGGTTTAAAGCTGAGTACTGTGAAAGTATTGTGATGGAAGAGGAGTACTATTAAGCCTTAAAGAATAGTTCAAATGTGTTGCTTATTGCAAAAGCATTATGTCCACTTGCTGCACTGATGATGCTTCCATTTATCAAGAGGAAGAAAAACAGGCTTCTTTTTAGGAACGTCTTCAACTAACCATATTTGTGTTCATGTAGGTAAACATACAATATAATTAGTATGTGCATATATGTGCATAGGAAGATGGTCTGTTACCTGGTCATATGCGTTAATAAAGACATACAAATGTCCTTCTAGTTGTAATTATTGTAAGCATTTATAGTGTCCATTTTCTGCTAATGTTTCAATTTCTCCCACAAACGTTTCTCTCTGTCTTTTAAAGCATTTATACATGCAATTCACTTAATGCAGGAACACAATCTAACAGTTTCCTTCTAGGAGTTTGTATATGCTCTACACTCAATTGTGCACTATATTCAGCAACCAAAGTAAAAAAAGAACTTTGTTTAAAACTTTCAATATTTATTCACTATATCTTCATCATCATTACCGTCGCCATCATCATCATCATTAAATTGCACGTCTTTGTAGAATCTGTTTTTTTGTTTACCCACTTCCTGGTGTTTTCTGGAAAGCCCTTGTATCACTCGGCAGCATGTCTCTCTTTCTTTCCATCATTATATTCCCTCATCTCTTTAGTTGATCTCCTCTGATGATCGGCTCAGATAGACGTGACAGCTGAATAAATATGCAAACACGACCTTCACACTTCTTCACACCACTGCAATTTCTATTACGCTTTTTCAGACTTAGACACTATATTGAGATAACAATGCTCTATGGGGAGTTGAATGGTGGTGGCTTTCTTCTCTGTCATTATATCTGGTGATAAATTTGAGATATACCGGAGACACTTCTTACTCATTCACGAGGGCTAATTAAAACTCTATCTTGCTTCACAATTAGGCTGTTGATATGTTGAGATGTTTGAAAATACAGAGAATATAAAATGGGTGAGACTAATTAACTCAGTCAGCTGGTTCATGTCAGCAGCTCTGGCGCGTCCTTCACCCACAGCCTTCTGATTTGAAGGAGCGATCGTCACAAGCGTATTTTTCACCATAGCCACCTGATCTGGGCAGGGGCTATGTATGCAGAGATTCAATAGGAGCAGCATAGTGTTAAATTACATTATGAGAAATGTGAAACCTTGTATTGACTGTTTGTGTTAAGTGAAATTATACATTTTTGCTGTAGATCTGGACCATGGTCTGGATCCATGATTTTTACAATAATTTTTTAAAAATCATTGTAACATAAGCCTATTGCTTTGTTCTAGTCTAGCATCTTCACCTGGTGTAGCGCCGCAAACTTGAACTCCGAATCGTTCAGTCTGGCATTATTATCATGAAAAAATAGAAAGATGTGAGCAGCCTACAACCACTTTCTGCTTTTGATAGCTCACTTTGCATTGTGTAAAGTGATGAAAAAATAAAATAAATAAATAAATGCATGTTTTCAACACTGATTAAAACATTTGCACAGTACTGTCAATTTACAAACTAAAAACATGCACCTTCTCCTCGTGCTAAGTCCCCTGCTTCCACTTGGTGTCCACTGGCTGATGCACTAATGGTCTAGGGTAAAACGCTGCCTTTTATAGCTGCATACTGGTGACTATCTCAGCTTTAATACTTTGGACTTTCGCCTGGCCCCTCGCTCCCAGCACGCTTTGAAACATGTAAGTCTCTTTCAATCATTTCTTTTTTTCTTATTTTTTTTAGCATGGCATCGATATTGGCTACATTTGTGGCAGAGGGAAGGGGGGTGCTTTGGCAGCTGCTTTGAAAGAATTACCAGGGGAGGGGCCGGCTTGACCCAGCTTTTATGCAAAAAATAAATAAATGAAAAGCAAAGGAAACAACTAGGCAGTACTATATTTAACCAAATCTGAGGCTTACTGTGAAAACACATGATAATGATATCCTCTTAACACTTCTTTATGCCGAATTACAGTCCTGACTTCTAGAGGTGGCTGGAGTAGCCAAAAATGTAAGTAAGAGTATTGTTACTTCAATCATTGTTACTCAAGTAGAAGTAAACCAAATATATATCCTAATAATTACTCAAGTAGGAAAAAATCGAACAAAAACTGAAAAATATGTCAGTTTATGATGTTAGTTGTAATCATACAGACAAAAAAAATCTGCTATTTTCAAACATTGCATAAACAAATCTTCACTTATACAAAATTAGGGCATTAGTGCATGTAAAAATACACAGTATCTTCTCCCTTTTCACACTATAAAGATTTACAGGAACCAAAGTATAATTTATTTGATAAACTCAGGTAAATGTACTACCTACATCTGCAGCAAAAACAGTCCTGGTGAAATGAAGAGCCACAATTCAAGGCAACAGTAAACCCACAGTTATTACAGAGCAGTCATTATGTTGGGAGGCCATTTCTGCCCCTGTTCACCTCAGCTGGTCAAAGGAGCAAGACTAGAAAATTAGTAGTTAATGAAGCAATGCCATAGTGCTGTTTGTTGAGGGGTGGAAATAGGCTTTTTAACAAGTAATTATTGTCCTCATTTAAGAGGTTTGTTACTCCACTAAACTGTATTGTTACCAGATAGAAAAGGCTAAATAAGCAATACCATTTTCCCAGTAGACATTTTCCCAAGAAATTTTTGATTTTTACTAGTTGGTTTGACTCAATTTGGTCAGTTAACTGCAATTTCTTTGCATACACTGAGGAATAAATACATTGTGTAGGTGTTGCTCCATTCATTGTGTACCACTAGATGGACTCACGAGCTACTGTCGTTATATCTGACTTTTTAAAATCTAATTATGTTGTTATATTGTTGTACAAGGCTAAAAAACGTAACCAGCTTCATTGATCTAAAATAATCTCATTCATATAGCAAGATAGTGTTTTGTTTCTAGTACCTAAAATACATTATTAATCGATATCAGTTTGATTGGTACACCAAATATGAAGCACAATATTTAGTGTCCCTTTAAACCTCTTGTATAATTTTGTACCACTAGATGGAGTCATGAGCTACTGTCTTTAAATCATTTTTGAGCAAATTTTTTATTTATTGACTATTGTGCTGTTTCAGGGTAGAATACGCTAAACTAGGGGTGGGTGATATGGCGATAAAAATCTTATTGTGATTAAGGTATAAGAATCGGCTTAATCTGAGAAGATCGTTGAATACAGTGCATTCATTTATGCTCTGTTCTACATTGTCATTTTTACTGTAACAATGCCAGTGTTCGTATATATAAAAAACAGATACATTGTATTAAGTATTATGATGAACACTGGATGGATTGGATGTTCTGAATTTGTAGTTAGCTTTCTGAAGACACTAATAGCAATCGTACCATATATAATAATAATAGTGCCATATGTAATAGTACAAGTGCCTTATATAATAATAATAGTGCCATATATTATAATAATAGTACCATATATAATAATAATAGTACCATATTGCCCACCCCTATGCTAAACCAGCAAAACTATTTCCCTCTGAGGAGGATTTTATTATTTTTATTTTGAATACAGCTGTGCCATAAAAACTCCCTAAAAAAGACATATCTTCCTTGACTGGTTTCGTGTTGTTCTGGATGGAGCTTAATTAGTGATTAGCTGGAATAATTCTCTCTTTTTTTTTCTCTTTCTCAGCGGACGATGGACTGTTATTTTAATTAAGAAGAGGTCAGATTTATTAACTCAGCAGGAGTGTAACAATAAAATACATATTAGAACACATTTTACAATTCAGCACAACCACATCACATCCAGGTAGAATTATTTGTATTGTGCTACATATGAATTAACTTTGATTGGTCATTATAGTTACCTCAATCTAGTTTTTTGGACTAGTTTAATAATGTTACTGAAAACCAAACATTCAAATGGATCTGTACGAGGTATTGTGGCCATTTTCCTTTTTTTATTTATAACAAAAAAGACAACAGACAATGACATTGACCTTAAAACATAACAGAACACACAATCAGACCCATACATGAAACATAAAACAAACAAGCATAGCGAGTAACAGTTGTAACCATAGCCTCAACTACCCCACCAACAATCCAAACAAAAATTTTGACCCAATCAATTCTGCAAACCTGGCTGGTATTGTGGCCATTTTATTAGGTGGACCTTGTCTGTGATAAAGTGGCACCCGTCTTTGGCACCCAGTGTGGATGCTAATATCTCAAACCGGTAACCACTGGCATTAAATTATTTTTCACCAAGGACTGCCAATTACATCTTCTGTAAGCCCTAGACATTGTTGTTTGTGAATTATCATGCATTCATTTGAAATATTTTGCACATCAGCAGGCATGATTGAATCCACTGGCTTGCAATCTGATTAGCTATATGTTTATAGGTCCACCTAATAAAGTGGCCAGTGAGTACATTTGTAGAAATACAACGATTAAGAGTAAAGAAAGAGATGGAGAATCATGCATCCAAATCAAAACATCTCAGTTGTATCACGGTTCAGATCTTTTGACAGTTTACTGCCTGTTTTCCTCTTGCAGTATGGCAGCTGGCTCCTCATCAAGTGAAGACATGTACAGTAAATAAAGACTCCATTTCAATCCTATCTTAGATGCTGAAATCTAAAACACAAATGTTATCGCGCCTGTCCAACTCAATCAAGGCTTTCCTCATAAAAATGCTTTCTTCCCAGCGATGCTCTTAAGTTATATACAAAGTTTCAAAGAGAGATGGTTTACAGTATACAGTGATTTAAATCCAGCAACGACGTAGTTTATTGGGTTTTATTTATTAGAAATCTCCGCAGGGAACGATTGCAAAGTGTTATATATTTATATAGTGACCAAGAAGCAGTTGCGGGCTTAAAGGAGCCTACTATGCTGACTGGACTTTTCTGCCCAGCTTTTTACCATGTTATAGTCAAAAACAAATCCAACGTTGAGGCACCAAGTTCTCAGAAGCATGGGCCCCAGAATATGGCCCCTTTAAAACTTCCTGATTATGTGATACTTTTCAGAATATGACACAAATTTCATGACGGGAATATCTCGGCTTCAGATGGAAAACTCGTGACAACTTCCTCCAGAGCCCTACCCTCAGACCCTCAGTGTGTATGGTGTGTAGGCTGTATTTGGTCTTTGGGGATGAAGACAGACAGATACTGGTGTCACTTTCAGTCTCTGGTAAGATGGAATAGAAATAATCATAATCGTAAGCCCAGAATTTACTGAAATAATTTACTGATTCTGTGAGTATTCCTATCATTATAATGCAAAAAAATAAATAATCAAAAATCAAAAGTGAACCATAACTTTATGTTTTCATCAACAAAAATCTAATAGTAAAACCTCACAGTAAAAATGAAAGCATGTTTCCACAGTAGTGCGGCGTCACTGGGGCCTCTGCCCTGACTGACACAGTGAATGATAGTGAGATCCAGCAGGTGCATGTGGCTGCATACCTCTGATCAGTACACCAGTGTGCTTGTCTTCTGAGCGCGCTCTGTAATAAGCTCCTTCAAAGATCACTATGTACCCCCCCCACTCCACCACTCCCCCACCTCGTCCTGATAACATCTCGAGTATGTAGTTCTCTGCTTCCCTTTTATTCCCAACTCTTTTTCGTTTTTTCTTAAGCAAATGTCAGTTTAATCATATCTTAATGCTTTGATAATAGGGTTCTTTTACATGGGCCGAGAACAGTCACTTCAGTGTCTTAAAAGCCCAGGATGTGGAGGAAAAAGAGAATGTCTCTAAATTAAATTTGCTCTGGCCCTGCCTCTGCCTACGTGTGTGTGCGTGTGAGGAACGGAGGCTCGTTCTCACCCCTCTTGACAATCACACAAAACATGTAATTGTTTCATGTGCGAGCAGGGACTATTAATATTAAAATGTCAACTTGATTTAAATAATTGTGAAGTTTAAGTGGGGACTGAACATGCTTGTCACCGTGGGCCTCTTTGGAAGTGTTAATACATAACCACTATTTTATTCTAGTGAATTTCCTATAGACGCTATTGCTTCATTTTAACTGAAGAGAGAATGGTTTTTTTTTTGGTACACAATAAGCTAGGGCCAGCATAAATATAACATTAAACATCTTCCTACCATGCAATCAAACCTTCTTCAGTTTCCCACTGCTGTCATATTTTTTAATCACATGACAGTTTCTCAGTTTGTGTGTTTTTGACTTTTTTCCCCTAGTCTGTGTATTTTTTTTTGTTTTTTGTTTTTTACCAAATTTTGTGGTTTGGTGGCAAAAGTGCAAAGAAACCCCTTTAAACCCACAAGTTTCTCACCATAAACCACCACTTTTTAAGGACTCTATCGTTCATTGGTCCACTATTTTTGGTTGTAAATGGCTTTTTGATATCTTATTTCTTTAACCCACTACATGAGCACGCTGATCACTGTTAACTGCTATTACAGGAAAATGTTCAGGTACATAAAAATGTAACTAACCTATAAAAACTTACCTGAAACGCTCCATGAAGAATAATTAGTCCATGCCATACTCTATACTATAGATATAAGGATGGAAATATGTGTGTTGTTCTGTACAGGTGTGAAGGCAGCTGCAGTGCTCCTGACACCCCCCTACTTCACCTGTCACTCAACATGACGGGCAGGTGAGACGGCACATTCACAGACACACAAGTTGTAAAAGTGTCTTACTGATGCCATAAGGAAACGCTGCACTGAACTTCTCTCATTGAGGTAAAAGGCTTGCTGTGACAAACTGTGCCATAAACAGAAACTATGCTTTTTTATTGGATGACATGTCTATAACACCCAAAAAAGTATGTATTTTGTAGTGCTGATTAGTTGTAATTGTAACTGTGCCGAGTAACTGATAGCCGCATTTATGTAATCAATTATAATCAAATAATACAGAGATTATGAAGCATACAGTTAAAATAATAGCACTAGTGGTATGTCTTAGGCGTTCAAAGGGAAATGAAAGTTTCTTACACAAAGAAACAATAGAAATGAAAAAAGACCAACACGGACAATGCATTCACACAATATTTTATGAGACACAGGTATTGCTTATTTGTGTTAAACCCTGAAAATTGGTTTGATGTGGATGTTTTGAAGTTGGAAATGTATTCAGAAAGTTATAAAGTTTTTGTGGAGAGAAAACATATTGTAATTGTGAAGAATAAAATCAGGCTGTATAGTTTTTAAATGCATTTACATTATAAGGGAAAAAGGGGATTTTTAATGTCATCCCCTTAGAATTATATGGTTCTATCTGAAATTTTGGACCAAATAATTTTATTTACATCTTCCTATTCTTGGACACCTAATCTTGTGTTTAGTTGAGTTTTATAAATGTTTTAGCTTTTTATATGCAAAAATATAAAGTTATATCTGTACTATCAAGCCTAAACTTGACTTTTTGAAGTGGATTTCCTCAAATGTAGTCAGAATGCAGATAGAACTGTATAATTTGAAAGGGACAATGATACTCTCAGTCCACTATCTGACTCTAAAGATCCTGCTGCATTGTCTTGACCTACTTGTGACTCTTTACCGCACTGAATTAGAGGGATGGCTCTGACAAAAAAAAACAAGCTTGACAAAGGCAAGTGTACAGGGAAAAACAGCTTAAGCACCAATAGCCATTTCTGGTGGAGTTTGCAGTTGTAATCAGTGAAACAGAAGCCAGTGCGGAGCAGGGGAGTCTGTGTGCTAAACATTATCTATGTCTCAAGATGGATCCCTGACTAATCCGACAGTGGAAGCTCAGCGCTCCCAAGATGCTCCAAGAGGAAGAAGAGGAGTTGTGGAGGAGATGGCACATGGGGGAAGGGACGCAGAACTAAGATTGGACTGAAAACAGTGATTTTTAGTCCCTCCCATGGGGCAGTGTCAGTCCAGAGAAAACATATTCTGGCCCTAATTGCACTCGCTTCCTCAATAGCAGAGAGCTTAGTGTAGACCCACTGACCACTTTATTAGGTAGAGCTGTTTACCAAGAATCAAGCCAATAAATGAAGTCTCTCACCTACCAACTCGCTGAAGTTCAAATTAACTTCAGCGAGTTGATATTGCGACTTTGAACATGCCATGGTTGTTGGTGCCAAATGGATCATTCTAGTATTTCTGGTATTTTGGAAAATTACAAGCTGGGATTTTCACATACAATCATGTTAGGGATTATACCAAATGGATAAAAAAAAAATCCAGTGAGTGGCAGCTCTGTGGGTAAAAAAAATCCTTGTTGATGCCAGTGGTCAGAGTGGTCAGGTTTGGGAGATAAAATCAGATAACCACTTGGTAAATCAAGACCAAGATCTGAATGCACAAGACGGCCAAACATGAAGCAGACGGCAGTAGAGACCACACTTTATACGCCACGAGGTCTACCTAATAAAGTAGATAGTGATTGCATACCCTACCCCCTACAATTGTGTTAGACCTTGTTATATCCTTATTAGCTCCCATTTTGGCCACAGACTCTATGCAGTTACAGTGGAAAAAATTGCTAAGAAAAGACATCCCTCTTTTCATCTTTTTAATTAGTTCGTTTGCATTGGCTCGTAGTGCAGTACAGTAAGCAGCGGATTTGTTATTTATTTTTGGTTAAACACAGCCTGCTGCCACATTATTGTGCGGCTCCATGCAGGCTGCGTTCCTCTTTGATTTGAAACTAATGGAGTCCCACCAAGCAACATAATATGGGCTGTATGAAAAGCCACTAATTCCAAATCATCTTAAAGGAGCGATGTGTACAGCGAGAGAGCGTCGGAACAATGAACTGAAAAGGGAAGGAAAGAAAAGGCAACACACAAAAAGTCCATGTGTGATTTTTGCCCAGACATGAAATCCATTTGTTCAGAGACTGGTCTTTAGCACCATTCACTGTAAATGATTAAAAGGCAGCTACTTTGTGGTCTTGATCTTACATAGGGAGAAACTAGAAAATGTAATTTCATTGACTTGAAAACTTAATTTAGGTGTCTCAATGTTAATATTAAATGAACAAATACTGTAACATGGCAGCAAGCATGGCAAGTGATTTTGAAAGTGTTATGGACTCATTGTAGTATTGAAAAAGTCACATCAGATATTCAGGGGGTTTACACAGATATATCCAGTGAGTGGCAGTTTGTGGTGAAAAACGCCAGAGAGAACAGTAATTCAAATTGAAAAAGTCGAACATTGAAAAAGGGACGAACATCTTCTAAAACAAAAACCTTGTCCAGATGCCTTTTTAAACCTCCACCTGGATGAATGAGAACCTTCACCAACAGTAACTCAAAAAATGACTTGCTACAGCCAAGAACTGCTGCCATTTATATGAACATATATATATATATACTGTATATTAAAAACAGATTCAGATTGGCCCCAGCAGCAGACAACCACACTATTTTCCACTTTATTAGGTACAGGAACTACCCAATATGCAAAAACATACTGTCCAGGCTTGTATTTGATGTCTGAACATGAATCATTTCTAAATAAAGAAATCAACATTTAGCTAACGTTTGCTACAGTCTCTAAGCTTGTTGCCGGACTGCCTCGCTTATATCCGGACTGTGTCACTCGCACTCTGTAAAAGTGTCAGGGTTACCATTGAGATGAATCTAAAACTGGCCACAGGGGTTATTTTTAGACTTGGCTGCAGGATAAAGTTTCTGAGCCCCCATAAGTAGGTCAGCTCGAGTGTGCCTGTTCAGATGTTATGTACAATTACTAGAAAACTTTTTTTAATCCAAACATTACTTTTTCTTCTTTTTCCTTCAACAACTTTTTGAAAAATCTTCCCTAATCCAGTTGAAGACAGTTTGTTCTAGGAGTTGCCGTTACCTAAGTGTCAGGAAACAGCTGTTGCAATGTGCGCCTCCAGATTTTCTATAAGAGATCTAATAGACTGTTTTCTTGCTAGCTTTCTTGTTAAAGTGAATGCCTCATGTACATAGCTCTTCGTCTCAAGGTGTGCGTTCAAGCATCTTTCTTTTTCCCGGCATATGTTAACATTACAGAGAGGCATACTTAATTTGAACTGCGGGTCATATCTGCAGTTAAACTATGCAGGCTTTCCTTTTCAAAGTGCTCTCTCTTGCTAATGGCCGCATTTAAACATAACATATCAAACGTCCTCTATGGCTTTTTATCACAAACTATTACACTTTGATATGGTTCAAGAGCATGGTTCCATATTAAAACTGATGCCTCGGTCAAACAAAAGTGCAGCTGTTTAATATATATAAATTACCATTTGGTTTTGGCATTAATTGAATAACAGTGAAGTGGAGCAGGTGACATTGTGCTGAGTGAGAATGATGACTGTTACTATAGCCTTCATAACAACTTTGACAGGTAAACAGGCTAATTGATTTCTTCTCACAAAATGTTAAATGCATAATTGCTATTGTAGCTACAAAGTACACTCACTGGCCACTTCATTAGGTAGACCTGCTTTTGGCCTCAGGGTGAAGACGAATTGTGAATGAAGTGACTTTGAACATGGTGTGGTTATTGATGTCAGAAATTGACTTTACAAAAAAAGTGCCCCACTGTGTATAAATTGCAATTGTTGTTTTGCATTGATTGAATAACACTGGAGTGGGGCAGGTGACATTCTTGTGAGTGAAAATGACGAGCAGCTGTTACTATGGCGTGGCCTCCATAACAACTTTGACAGGTAAACTGTCTAATTGATTTTCTCTATGGCGTCTCGCTGGACTATTCGTTCCCATATTTCCCAGTCTAAACCCTCCGACCGTCCTCAGTGTTTGCAGAACAGACAAGCCCGTCATCTGTAGCCACTGAAAACATGTCAAGTTAGAACGAGTAATTTGTGGTGATGAATGACAAGTGCAGGCTCCTGTTGGGTAGTCTGAGCGCTCATTAGAAAACACATTTTCAGATGTCACAGTAGCTTCTGTGTTTTTGTACTTTTTGGGGGAGTAGAATAAACAAAATATCGCTTGAATACTGCAATGTCACGAGAAACGAGCAGAAGGAACTTAAACCTCAATTGACATGTCTCTTGCTGCCGACTTTTTTGAACGTTGACAGCCATCTGTGTGGATTCCTTTCACTCTTCGCTAATGAGCTGTGGGTTGAGGAGACCCAATCTACACAGGCACTGTCCCCCGGGGCCCCCGTGCAGCTGCCGGGCACGCACACACAACCTCACACACACAAATACAACACACAAACACACAGCAGCCACCAGCATCCCTCTACATTTGAAAGCACTCTTTGGCTAACTAAGATCTGAAGTTGCACAACTTCACATGGAGTATCTGTTATTTTCTTACGCTGCTCCTACTTCCATGTGCCAGCCAGAAAGTAAAAAGTGCCAGAGGAAAAAGAGAAGCTTCTACACAAAACGTCATATTTGGTGTGTTTTTCAAGCAAATAAGAGGGATTGTTTGGAATCGCATTGCTGTAGAGTTCACACCCACTGACCACATTAACAGACTTATTTACCTGCTCAAACAGCATATCAGCCCATATCATTGAATCAAGCCAATGGATTTTGTGGTTCATATATATCCACGACAAACCTACTGAAGATCAAACCAAGCATCAGACTGAAGGTGGTTGTTGGTCCCAGATGATTGGGATTTTCACATACAATCATTTATAGTGTTCATGGAATAACCTGAAAAAAATATCATATCTAGTGATTGGCAGTTCTGTGGCCAAAAATGCCATGGGTCAGAGATTGGTTTGAGATAACGGAACGGCAACATGTGAACAAGAATCTGTGCGTGCACCAAATGAATCAGAACCGTGTACCGCTTTATTAGCCACAGGCTCTACTTAATAAAGTGGCCAGTGATAATTGTGTTTTCATGTTTCATCACCGTAATGATGTCAGGGTGAGTGAGTGAGAGAGCCATTCAAACTGGTTGTGTGAAGAAATGCCAACAGTCGAAGAATATGTTATTAAGTCAAACTTTGCACCTCTATTCACCCCCCTCCCAGCTTCCTCACATTCCCCGCACCTGTAAATGCACTGACAATGTGCTGAGAAATCTATTTGATCCCTATCGGCCACAAAAGCAGATGAGCTGGAAAAGCACCGATATAGCCTGAATGGAGAAATGACAGGAAAGAGCCTAATCAATGTCCCCCAGCTTTTCCTTTGTTTCTCTTTGTAAATACAAGCCTCTTTAACATCACAATATAAGCCATTATCTTCTCCTGGCAAGGTAAATTTTTGGGGGCGAGCCATACAAAACATACACATTTTTCTCTCTTCTTTGGCTCGGAGCAGATCAGTCGGGCGAGATCTAAAGTCATGCAAATGTTAGAGGAATAAAAAATATACTGGCAAAACTCATTGTAATTATTCCATATCAGCACATTATTTGCATGGAATGGATTTTTTTTTTTGTGAGAGTTTATGATCAGTGGAGCTCGGGCATAGGGGCTGTTTAGGAATTCAGCGCATTTTGATCTAATCACGAAATCAAAATATTCATGAAAAACACAATGATATCTCTGGGAAGCAGGCGGCTGGCCATTAATTTTCAAATTCAGGTAATTTATTAGCACTTATCAGAGGCTGGAAAAGGCTTGCTCTGTGTTTGTAAAGTGGGCGAGAGGGAGAAAGAGGAGTTCGAAAGAGAAAACTGATTCCAACATGATTTATAACACTGTGAGCCCGCTGCATTTTCAAACCAGGTATTCAATTAAGAATGTATGTCCAATTTTCTGTTCCAGATCTACAGTTAAAAACTCTATTAAAAGCCGCCATTTTCCTTACATATCTATTATCAGGCTCCAAGGCAAATTTGATCACTTTGGCGGGGGCTCAGTCATTGTGCCCACTGGTCTTGTATTAATTGGAAAAGGAAGATGCTTTACACACAGGTTATTTTACGTGAGAACAACTAGCTTTTGTGTTTTTTTTAATAAATGAAGTTTCCGAATGAATACATTTCACCTTGACTGACCAACTCTGAACCACTGTATTTACTGTATGCTCATAGATACATGGGTGCTTTTCCCATCTCAGTACAACATTGGTTTCAAAAGCTTAAAAATGTTGTTTTATAAAGATGTAAGAATATTTTTTCAGTTTATTGTCATAAAATACCAGAATTAGCAGATTAGTAGAAACACTTTTTGATTTAACCAGACAAATTAATCAGTTCTTGAGTAGGGGTTCTTGACCAAATACATTGCTTGGATGATATATATGCATTCGTTAAATTTTGGTTACTTTGGTATTCATCCCAGCCTCAAAAGTGCATTTAGTTAAAGTTTGTGTCTTGTGAGTTAAGTTGAGTGTGAGAAGGTGAAGTCTAAGCAGCAGCTCTCCACAGAACAGACAGAGCAGGCCATCTGTGTGTGTGCCTCCATCTGGGAGCATGTCTCCTGAGGGAACCAGCCAACTCCTCTCAACTGTGCCTCACATTAGGGTGCTGTACTTCGGCAAAAATATTACAACTTGGTTTCACTTCTAAATGCACCTTTTAATGTACGTATACAGTAGATGAAAAAAAGCAACCTCGCCAACCAGCTCCCACACAATTAAGGGGAATGTTGTGATTAAGATGATGTAAGCCTATAGAAGTTTCAAACTATGTACATTCTGTTTTTACTGCTCATTTAAGAAACAATGGAAGTTTAATGAACAAAAAATAATATTGCTAATGCTAACAGTTAATTCATTGTGTATAATGTCAGCTAAAAACACACACTTTATGAGCAGAGTTTGCGTGTCCTTCTCGTGTTACTGTGGATTTTCTTAAAGGCTCTATCTTCCAACCACCATTCAAATACATGCACGTGTTAGGATAATTGCTGACTCCATGGTTGTTCCCGCCTAAGGCCCATAGTGGATTGAAAAGGCCCCAGTTCCCAGTGACGAAGTCAGAAAAAAGATAAATGTTTTAGTAATTTGGTCCAAATCTGTATTTTTTTTAATTTTTTTAATCTTACCTTTATTTAACCAGGTAAGTCAATTGAGAACCAATTCTCATTTATAATGCGACCTCATTCCTAGGCAATTTGGGATAAGTGTCTTGCCCAGGGACACAACAACAGCGTGTGCTTGGACAGGGACTCGAGCCACTGACCCTCTGGTTGAAGGGCGAGTGCCTACCCACTGCACCACTGCCGCCCCATTTTCATGTCTACAACTAAAAACATCATTTCTACCAGCATAGTACTATTGCATTAACCTGCTGCATCACCTTTTGCAATCAATTGTTCCACCCATCAGTTGAGAATATCAGAAGACTTTACAGGGATTTACACTTTCTACGCATAATTATCGATCTAAATCTTTGATATTTGATTGAACTTATTCCAATACAAACTCTTGATTGAGATATTCAACATCATATCTCACAAGTAAAAAACACATTTCCATTTTCAGAATAGAATACAAAGACTCACAAGTGGGACCATGAAGGCGTTTTCTTCTTCTTCTTAATCACTTCGACTCCACTGTGCCAAGATCGTATCACCTACCTCCCATTGTATATTTAGTCATGGCAAGGAAACCGCCATGACACATCTCTCCATGCACACTGTTCCCTTCAGCAGACAAAGTGGTCCGGGGTGAAAGGATGATCCAAGGACAGGGTTGAAAAAATAAAAAAAAGAACAGGGCTCAGATGTCTTTGTCTCCAGCTAATATCACACGCTGGATTCAGGCTGGTGCCGTGAGCCACGATCTTTGCCGAGATAATGACCGCCAGGATCGATACGTGTGTTGTAAAGGTTAAATGATGTTATGTTGTTGTGTGGTTATTGGACAGGCCGTGTCACAGTGCGTGATACTGACAGTTTTTTTCTCCTCCTCTGTAGCAGGTTATGTCAGGGCAAGGCTGGGGTGCCTGTGGTGATCTCAAGAAGAGGGTCAAGTACAGGAGCCTGCAGAGTCAGTGATTACAGCTGTGCAGGGTGAATCAACTGGACAGAGGTTTAGAGAGGGCCAATAAAGAACATATTAATGACTTATCATTGTATTGTTATTTGCTGTATGAGATTGTACAACTATTTATTTTTCCTTCAATATTTATGCTAATTAAAAATAGATATCTGACTTTCAGGTGCAGTTGGTAAATAATGCAACAGTGGAATTACAGTATTTAATCAAACAAGTAGAACCAGTTGATAGTTATTTTTTATTATATTGCAAGGAGCATTTAGGAGCAAACCAACATGAATAAAGGGAATATTTACATATACTCCATAACACTCCAAAATAATGCCTCACAACAGGATGGTCTCAGGTTTGATTCCCGGGCATTGGTTAGGCCTTAGGCTATTTTGGTTTCCTCCATTTTACCAATTTGGTTCCCTTACAGAGCATGCACTGTTCTCCAAAAAAGAATCCCAGGGCGAATTTCCTGATTGAATAAAGGTTTTAAAACAAAATAATAGAAAATCAGAATAGAGAATGAATTAAACAGGTCCAGATCTATCTGTCCATCTTCAAAGATATATTCTGTTTCTCCTCTTGGCATGGGCAAAGTTATGATTTTATGACAGTTTGACACTATAATTATACATTTAACACCTATATTTATTTGTTTGCATTAACACACTGGATACCTATTATATATTACCTATGCATTTCTATCCTCACTTGTTCATTGTTCTTCTATAGCTCCCATTATGCCTCACATTAACACACCAGGCAATTAGCAGCTAAGATTGTACTTGGTGGCTACAGCGTGTTTTGACAAACCATTCTTTTTTCTGAGGTGCGTGGCAACTTGGCAGTCCTGGAGGATTATCAGTGCTCCAAATTACATAACTGAACTAATGAGATACATACTCGTGCAGTTTCAACCCCTATTCCCAGTGGGGGCCTCACTGGCGGAGTGAAATATTCCACATCTCCCTATGGACCCCCTTTGCACATCCCGGGCTTGTCTGGGGAGAGCCGAGCAAGGAAGTAGCGAGAAAATAAATGGAGATGTATCGTCTGCAAAAGGTCTGACTGACAAGTAGCTAATATGTGGTAATTGTTTGGTGAGTGGATTCAAGCATCCCGGTACAGAAGACTTATGTGCAGGTTAAGGATATAGCAACGGCTCATTAAATGAAGGCTGAAATGTATATGATTCAATGTGTTTTTAGCAACAAGAGGAAAATAGGGAATATTCAAAGTGTGGATAGCAAAGAAACTGAGAACAAACAAGCACTTTGGTATAAAAACACACTTAAAGCTGTCCCTCCTGCTCACCCACAGCATGGAAAATTGAGGTCATGCTGTCATTTGTATTCATGGTAATGCAAATAATACCAGGGTTTGTTTAAAGTTTGATGCCTTACATGTGTACATTCGCGCCTCAACCTGACAACCCATTAGTTCAATACAGACTGTGCAGCTAGGTGTAAATCTGGGCTAGAATCCCCCATCATTGGATTTATACCATTATAGGAATGTATTGTTTTAGTGGTAAAGGCTCAGATGGAGTGAGATCAAACACAAAACACAAATTACTACTGTACTATTTATTCTATGAGGCAGTGCAATCAAAGGAGACTTAAACAAGAGCAAACATTTTACACACTTACTGTCATCGAGGAACGCACATCTTTGAGAGCAGCAGAGATTTAAGAGGACTTTATCTTTCCATGCATGAACCTAGGTTACAGACTCAGAATGGTAATGGTGGTCCACACAAGTTTAGTTCCAGCTATGAGCAGTTTACAGCAATGTTTAATGTCCAGTCTAGTCTTCTGGGCAATTAAGGACCATGTTCTAACACAATACATTTATGAGGGCACTAAACACGCTCACTGATTCCATATGTTATTAATTTCATAGACACATTGGTGGTGGTAAAATAGCCACAGCTGTTCTGGGGCGGATTGACAAATATATGGCAGACATACAGCACAATCTCTGACCACTACACACCACGACAGTCACACATTTGCACTCTGGCATGGTTCGTGCTATTAATCATTTTGTATTATTCTCTCTTTACATAATATATGCCTTTAGTACATATTAAAATGTATCTCTTAACATTCTTACATTTGAACAACCACCCAGACTCAAACATTACAATCAGCCCATACATGTCCAGCCCATTAAAACAAGTAGACATCCTAACTGGAGGGGACAGATTCCCAGCATTATTTATCATGTTACAATAAGCTTATCCCATAATTACCGCATGCTAATTCCCTCATGGGTGTCAACTGTGTTTTTCCCCCCTTCTCTCCTCATCCAAATTAAAATCTACACACGCTGCTTCTTTATCATTCTAACTACTGTATATTACCTCTAGTGCTAATAATGAGGCTTTTAAAAGACACTTACCTCAAAACGCTAATTGTTTTTGTTTGATTTCAGTGACATTTTATCAAGACGAGGCCTGTTAATTAACAGCAATTATACATTAACTATTAAAGGAGGCACCTTATTAATTAATAGCCTCAGATGCAATTAAATTACAGATGCACACACCAATTTAGCAACCAACTTTCCTTAATCCTGCGTAATTTCAAAGGGATTTCAGAAAAGGGGGGAAAGTGATTCTATTATTTCAGAGGCAGTAGGTGTTAATTAAGAAATAACTAGCGGCACAGTCTTATATGGATGCAGGCAATGCGTATGTGGATTTAGTCTGGGCTTGTGGGCTGGGTATAGACAGTACAAAATAAAAAGAATTCACTCCTAACACTGGGGTCAGAGATAAAGCACCAATGTGACGTTTGCTCTCTAGTTTGAGAAGACTCAAGAAACCATAGGTTTTAGTAAAGGTTTTTCACAGAAAAGTTTAAAGTAACTACAATAAAATAGTTACCATTTAACTTGCGCATATGTTAGGCCAGTGGTTCCCAAAGTACTGTACATCAGTTTTAAAAAAATAAATTCGCTCGAAATGAATAAGAAATATGTAGACAATTATATCATCTTTAATGAAATACTAGAGAGTTACTAGAGAGTATAGGGAGGCATCGATATGAAATCTCTTTGCCGATACCGATCCCGATATTCTGTACGGCTATGTTTCTTGAAACTCAGAAATCATTCATAAATATTAGTTTTGCTTCATTTTGACATCCTAAATTTAGACTTTCTGAACTGGCTTTTCTTTCTCTGACTGTTTCCAAACCTAAATATAAGAAGCTATGAGCCGATATATCTGTGCATCCCTACTAGAGAATTTTGTTTCCAATGGTTTCAAAGGACAATTGGATGGAATAGAGAGTTTCAGTGTGGGGGGGCCCACAGACAATTTTCGGAGATTGAAGGGACTTTGACTTTGGGAACGGCTGTGCTAGGCAAAAGCTGTGATGTGAATAATGGAATCATTTTACACAATTGCTTAGCCATGCAGTCCATAATATATTGTACATTAGATAGACATTTCTGCTGTTTTATTTGTTAGCTCCTAATTCCTTACTAGCAGTTTGTAAGGGGACAACCCCTGACTTACATTCAATTGAGCACTGAGAGAACGAGAAGCACTAGAGGGCTGTTTATCCATTGTTTGAGGTAAAGTTTCAATTTTAAATATTGTCCAAATGGTGTCTCTGTACTGTTTTGTGTGTGTCACATGGTCAAGGCTACATTTAATGGTAGGCTTATACATTTACTTGGATACATCAACTCTGAGATTCACTAGAAAGCAATAAGAGGTAATGAAAACAAAAGAATCCACAATGTGATCAGACTTTTTACATCACATTGAACCCCTAAAAGCAGAAGTAGTCACATGTTTCATCTTTTATTGTGTTCACATAATACCAACATGTGTTTTAAAATGCTTTACCATTGTCACATAGAACAAAGTTTCTACTATATGACACTAAATAGCATTGGAATGTAAGCAGTGACAGTGTCCGACAATAATTAGCACCATGTCTATGACCCTTCTGATTATAACAAAGTGTTATGCATAAACTTGATAGGGCCGTAAACAAATACAGTCAGGCTCCCGGGACCTGGCTGTACATTTGTGTGTTTAAGGTTTAGAGGAGCGGTGCATCTCAGAGGGGAATATCCGAGTCAACATGCTCGCTGTCCGATTATATTATTAGTCAATCCAATTATACACTTCTAGTCGAATGCTTGAGAAGGTAACTAAGCTTGTAGCCCATGGGCTTCTCCACAAGAGGAGGCAGACGACATTTTAATTTGCAAAATAGTTGAGTGAATAATTTTTTGGTTTGGGTTACCGTGCCGACAGACATGTGTAGAATATTTATTTTAATTGTATAACATTGTAGTGCACAGAATGTTTTTTGTTTATATTTTAGTACTTTAGCCCCACATTTGCTGTTTATACGGCACATGAAACGCCCTCTGAAACACCCAACTGTCTGTGTCCACACTAATTAATGTTTACTAAAGTTGAAAGTCTGTATAGGATACAGTGGGAACCATAATTACAAATGTGCCTTCAACAACAAGTTGTTTCTTGGGTTGACACAGAACATTAGAAGTGGGACTTAAAGGAGCGTATAAAGCCAGCAGACACATGTATTTAGACTATTTCAAGCCCAGTTTGATCCCTCAAGACATCCTATCAGTAACAAGTCCCTGATCGGAGAAGAAACTGCACAACACAGTCAAACCAGCAATTAGTGCAAATTAACTGACATTTTCAAAACTGTCTTTGCTTAGAAAATGGCTGCTTTGTACTTCAAAAATTCCCACTTTGGCCTTAGAGTGGGAGTGTTTCCAGCAAATGCTTAAATCCTAAAATAAGTCCTGCAATCTTCTGGCACAGACACACTGTAATGCTTTAAAAACAATTTAGCAACTGTCATCGCTGTAATTACAGTAACTAATTACCATCCTCAGCAAACAAATAGCTTAACATAATACACAGGCCCAATCAATTTTGAGGAAATGCAAATTCTGAAAGCAAAAAAAAGAACATTTTGGCAAACCTGAAAGAATTACAGGGAAATAATACACTTTGTTTTATCCCCACATAATTCCCAGGGAATATCATATCATAAATATTTGCATTCAGTTGTTATCAGAACATTTGCATTTGCCTCTTATCAGGCTGCAGCCCAGGCAGTGGCAGATAGGGAGAGCTGCCTCTGCGCCATACACACATTTCTAATGAGTCACGTTGCGGGCTGATATCATATTTTGGCTAGAACTTTATCACCAAAACGAGGAGGTCATTTTCTCCTGGAGTTGGCTCATCTTGGAACTGTCTTTGAGTTTTTTTTCCTCTGATGTGATTCAACTGAGATTCATTTTTAAAGCCACAAAAAGGATTATTTCCTCTCCTCTCCCAACCGCAACAGCCCCATATCAGTGGCACGTATGCTTGCAATGATTATCATTCTGTCATAAAATATTTCAGTTTTATCAGTATTATTTTATTTGCCACAGCATCCCTCGGAACAGAGGCTCTGGGGAAGGCAGGAGAAGAAACAGCTCATCTGCATGAACAGCAGTGGATGACAACCACAGACCGGGCGCCACCATCTCATTTTGGTCCACGTGTGCAACAGTATCCGGGGGGGGGAAATTAAAGTAATTGTTTGATAACATTTTCAAAAAGGTATTCCACAATAACAATTTCATGGTGCATTGCAGAGTATAATTATAAATCAGTCCTTTTTTGCGGGGACAGCGGAGGAACTCTGCAGGTCAAGTGAAGTATCCTAGTCAAATTCAGCTCTCATTAGTGCAATCGCTTCTCTCTGCTAATTATTTCTACCACTCCTGCCTGTCCCTCCTTCTCTCTGGATTATACTCACCAACGCGCACCACTTGCACATCATTTCACTTTTATTCAAATGTGTTGTTCTTGCAAATAGGTTGTGCATTAATTACAACTTGAT
Organism: Philypnodon macrostomus; assembly: GCA_036025475.1. Taxonomy (NCBI): domain Eukaryota; kingdom Metazoa; phylum Chordata; class Actinopteri; order Gobiiformes; family Eleotridae; genus Philypnodon; species Philypnodon macrostomus. The sequence continues at coordinate 26,409 of JAVQKC010009064.1, forward strand.
GTGACAAAATGTTAAACAATCCTTTGATGTCATGCAATCAGGCATGTGTCAAAATGCATTTCACTGCATCCCCTGGCTTTCTTTAATGCAATTGGACAGTTGTTTTGTTTTGTGTATTTTTTTTTCACTTTTGGTTTTCAATGCAATTAAAAGGCAGAATGCATTAGCCGGGCCGACACTGAGGAGGGGAGCGCGGGGGGGAATAATTGAGAAAATCCAAACATACAACAGCTATCATTAAAATGTGCTGTAAGGAAAGGATGAGACGCATACATGATCTGCTCTTCAAGTAATTCACATGTATGTCCAGAGTGAAAATGACAGGGGCTTGTGATAGGGGGCAACAGCAGCAACAACAGGACAGGATACTCAAACTCTCATCCTCACTCAGGAGTCAGTGGGCTGGGGTACACTCTAGGAAACACCACACACATGATGTAGAGGTCTTCATTATGTCTGTGTGGCTATAGCTTTGAGGAGGGCAGCTGGATCACCTTAAGGACTCTCCTTAAATCATCAAGGCTTTGCTTAAACTGACGAGGGGAAACATTCCTCCAAAGGCCTGAGCCCAAAATGCGATCACAGTATCTGCAGATGCTTTTAATGGTGACAAAATTAGGACATATTCTGCTACAGCAAACATATACCACAGAGGCACATATTTTTTCCGTTGTCTCACTCAATCAAACGTGTGAATGAGTTCCCCACCGGCAATTCTACAATATTACAAACAAATTGGTTTTCCTGTAGCCCCAATGTCCAAATAGTGTGAGATGATGCAATGAACATATTCAAATGAAGGTGTTATTGTGTTAATGTCATTATAATTGGAGACTTAACTAAACATCATTGTCAGTTAACTTGCTATTTGTAGTACACAATCTGAGAGATGCATTCTTTAGGGAAGATTAACAACTTACCAAATGAACCACTATCCAGTCCACAGCCTAATATCTTGTTTCTAGATGAAGATTTATTTACTGCCTCAACTATCAGATCTTAAACTCAGCTGTAGAAAAGTTCAGGAAAATTGATGATGTCTACAAGACACATCTCACACTCTGCCCCGCTGATTTAAGTGTGAGACACCTGGTGCAGTGCAATGCATCAAGTTAGCAATGATCACAAAGATCTTTGTGTTCAAGAGAAAAGTATTTTTACAAACGAGTTTTTTTCTCCATAAAAAGCCAGCCGTTGACATTTGAAGTGATTTAAGTGTTGGTTTGATAAAACATTCAGGTATCAGCTGCAGATGTCTTCCATTCTGGACAGTATTTACATTGAACATTTGTGCAGTCTGTGGTGTCATTATCTTTCAAAGTGCTTGTAAGGCAGCATTATTGCACGGGTTTTGGACACATGGGCCTGGCCTGTGCTATAGTAGCCTCCATGTGTGTCGTACATGTGTGCAGTACATGTGGGGTCGGAGCTTTAGAGGCCAAGTTAGCATGCGCTCTCAGAGGGGGGCTTCTGTCCGTGCCGACTTTTACAACTGGTGAGCTGCCATCGAACCAAAGTGCTGCTAATCACAAACTCGTGAACAGCTTAAGGCCCTGATAATGAGAGCAGTGATTGGTGTTATGGTGTTTGCTGAAGGCTGCGCCCACATGCCCGTCCAAATGAAGAGGAGTTTTGGGCTTGTCTTTGTCTATGGATCTGGGTTTGGCCAGTGGTCCTGCCCCAGCAGGGCCTGGATCTAGAGGATTTGAGTTGAGCTGCGGCAGCTTTTTCAAATAAGCTTGTTGGGAAAATGTTCAGTAGGACCATAGTTCACAGTGAATGGAGATAGAGATTGCTCCACAATGAATGCTCTGATTAGTTGACTAACATCTTGAAATAATGCTAGCCAAAACATGTATTGTATAGACTTATTACATGAACATATGATTTTATATCTTTTTACAACAATATGGACTTCAATATGGATCAGCATTGTCTACATCTTGTAAGATACACTATATACTGTACAACCTCAGTCCCTTTGGTCATCTCTTCTTCATTTCCAGAACATCTTAGTTAATTCAAGGCCACCCTCCACTATGACAGAGACATCAACACTTTCGGTTGGCCTTTTACTCCAAAGCTGACCACACACACAGAATTGACCGTTTGGAGCGGGGGAAATAGCATATGATGGAAGACGGGGCCTGGTGCCGGGTGGAGTCTGGCTGATTAAGTGATTGGGACCATTCTGTTACTGTGAAATGCTTTCTTCAATCCCGCCGATAAGATCATCCTTGGGTGTTATCTTTGTTCTTGAACTTATTTTAAACATTCGCCTCTGCTCTCTCTTCATTACATACTGTCCTCTTCTTTTGACATCCAGTTTCATTACCGCCGACTTTATCTCATACATCCTTGCCTTTCTGTCACTCTGTTTATTGTGTGGCAGGGGATTTGAAGATTAGCTGTTCCCCACATAACTCCTAAGCACTATTGTATAATGAAGACACCACAAACCCAGCTCTGTTCTGGCCCTATGTGATTGGCAAAATATTTATTTATAGTTCAAGTAAATTAATTAGACTATCTAAAGAAAGATAGCAAGGAAATAAAGCCAGGGCGTTGACTTTGAAATTGCATATCTCCACTGCAGTTTTTCATATAGTCCATAATCCCACTGCAAACAAGCTGATGTCTGCTCCATGTGATACACCCAAGTGCTGTAGATTATTTGTATGAAGGTTGCAATGTAGTATCAGAGGTTTTGATTAATTCATTGATTTGGTATTGATCTAGATGAAGAAAAGTGTGCATTGAATCAACTGAGTCAGCCAGTTAGAACAAGTGGAGGCAGCTAAGGATGATTGAGATCCTGTAAGTATTGTCTCCATCTGCAACACACATGATGCAGTGTTGTTAGATTGGTTTTGCGCTCATATTTATAATAAATGCTCTCTTGGGTGTAAGTAGATTGAGAAAAATGGTGTGCGATGGTGTGTTTCATGGATTATACGCTGAATATGATGCTGTAAGAGTGTTCTGCTGATTGAGTTGAATCTTTAACCATTTTAATTCACAGGACAATACTGCATTTGACTAAATACACTTTGCACAAGTGGCGGTCCTATGCTTAAGTCAAAAAGCAAGTCTAATGAAAGAAAGGAAATAGCTTCTCTCAAATATATGTACATTGCTACAAATGTACAGTTAATAATACAGTTTAAGTTTATGAGCACTTTGTACCCATCCCTACTATTTCTACATCTTTTCCTGTTAGGGGTCGCAGGTGGCTGGAGCCAATGGCCATTTAGTTGCATACACAGACAGACAACCATTTACTTTCACATTCATTCTCTAGCAACTAGCAACCCTACTTCCTCAACCACTCGGCCAGTCATTGCACATCTGTCTAAATTTACAGTGTAAAGTGGCCTGCAATTGTCTGAATGCTTTGACTTTCTTCTGTTCGATTAGCATTTGCCTATAAAAGTGTATACTTACTCCAATCACATATGCAGACCCTACACAACAGACTCAATTATATTTCTATGCACAACAAATGTATGAAAAACCATGAATGAAATGAATGTGTTCATCTTCTACCACTTTTATCTTGTATGGGTCGCAGGTGACTGGAGCCTAATGCCAGTAACTATTACTATAACCCATGGTAACACTAACCACTCTGCTAACATGCACCCCCCTCCATGAAAGAAATGTTTTACGCCAATACAGCACAGTTTCGTACAGTTTAGTGAGCCAGAGTTTCAATGCAAGTGTGGATAAGTTTAAATGATACAATGAATAAACTACATCCCATGCTCCTGACTCTATGATACCATCACCGTTTTGATATCTATAAAAGGAGCTGAAGCTGAGGTAAAGCCCGGGACGTTCACTCAAAGTTATCTGGTGTCTTTTTCATCTGCTCCTATCACCTCCTGTCTGCACCGCAATGATGTAATTGCATCACTCAACACGCGGGTTAAGAGACAGGGCTAGACAAATTAACATTTTTTATATTGTAGATTTCCCTCGTTGTTTTAATAACCCATCTCAAACCTGTGATCTAATCTACAGCGCACAAGTAATTAAAGTTGAAATTAATTACGCTCGGTGCCTGATATTCTAATAAAGGCATGGAGTTTTGTACCAGGAAGTTGATATTTTGTCGTCTGCGTTTTATCTCTAGCTGGCCGTGCGTGATTGTCTTGCTCTTACAGATTATTAATGTAGTCGGGAACGGAGCAGGAAATAGCTGATAAAAAGGCGGACTTTTCGTTTCTGCCACAGCTCGTGACCACAGTGGCCCCTCTTGACAGCTCCCTTGCCCCTCCCCCCTCCGCTAGCCTTTCTTTTACCACTGTTTTATCATGACAGTATTTAGAGGAGATACCGAAAGAATGAGCAGGCCTTCTGACTGCTTTTGATAGAAATTATACAATTCTTCATTAGCAGCTAAGATAATGCCCCCTTGCAGAGAAACGTAGACTTGCCCCCGGGTTCTACTTTCCCACTGGGACCTCATTTAAAGACCTGCGGCAATCACCAGTGCATACCGCCAGCCCCGAAAGATGTGACCCGCCACAGACAGAGCAGCTGCAAGTGTCAAGTTAAGTGAAAGGAAGTGTTGGGGCTGCACACTCTGGTAAGCAGGGGCTGGACGTCCCTTTGGGGGAACAGCTCTGTCACTCTCACAGTAGCTATCATGTTTTTAATGGGGAATGGTCAAATCAAATATAATATTAAGCTTTGATAACTGTGGTGGAAGAGCCTTCTCAAGTGGAAAGGACCTTTTCTGGCCTTGGATATGTGTGTGGCTCCAGGATCCTGCAGGTGACTTTCAGAGGTCTTTTAATAGCTAATGTTGGAGTGGTAAATAGTGGATTTTCTTACTTTTAGCACAAATCTAGTATAATTCTTTTCCAGGAATTTCCCATTGGGATTTTGAATCTCTTTTTCATGGGAGTCCTGGCCCAATGGGGAAATGTATTACCTCTGCCAAGGAGGTAATGTTTTCAGTAGTGTTGGTGTGTGTGCGTGTGTGTGTTTGTGTGCATGTGCGTTTCTGATAGCAACTTTACGCAAAAACTACTGAATGGATTTGGATGAACTTTTCATGGAAGCTGAGGCATGACACAAGGAAGTGATTAGATTCTGGGTCTGATCCGGATCACGGTCTGGATGTAGGATCTTTTCAAAGAATGGCTCCTTGTCTTGGCTTGGATTAACCTCTCTTGTTAGAGAGCCTCTCCCCCACACCCCTCCTGTCTTGTGAAATTCGACACCTACCCCTCTGCTCAGTCCTTTGCAGATGAACATAGACAACAAACACAAAGAGTGCAGACCTCCGCAGGAAACCTATGCAGACACAGGAGGATGTGCAAACACAGGCCTTCCAAGTCTGGGAATTGAACCCAGGACCATTCATTAACATCCTTCTAATATTAGAAGCATTTTGGGGGAGCATGCATATTGCCCACTGAGTTCTTGTACAGTTTACACAAATCTACACACCAACATAATGCGAAGGGCTGGTATCACTTAGAACTTCAGCTTGTAATATGATACACCATGTATGGATAGTAACTGGTCAGTCTCCATAAAGTCTAAAGTATTGAGAGAGACAGATGAACTCGTCCTTCCTGCCAAAAAAAACAAGTTGGTGACAAACATCCACTTTCCCCTCGCTGTCTCCTCCGGGATCAGCTCTATAAGACGATTTCAATGACATGCAGAAGATCAACCGTTGGGAGAGTGAGGACTTGGAGACAGGGGCTTAAGCATCACGTCCGGATCAGAATGAGATCAACATACAATCACAGGCAGTGCCACACGGGCTTATCTGCCCTTTCACCAACGCCTGTCATCATTTTGAGAGTTCCCTCAGCTGCTCCCGTTTCACCAAGATGAGATGGCTTTCCGGCAACAAGCGGAAAGTTAGCTACACTTTCTACTTAAGGAAAAGTTTTAGAGGGACGTCGCTACAGCAGCCCCACACAAAGAAATGACATAAAAGTTGTAGAGAGCCAAAATGAGAAGTCAGGAGAGGTGTCAACCCGTGTAGGAAAAAGTCGAATCAAATGCAGGGTGAGATACCAAGCTGCAGGGCATACGGAATAAGATTAAATAATGAATGCAGAGATGTGTGCAGGCAAGTCATACATGGGGTAAAAGTCAGGTTTTCAATTACAATTTGATATTTTACTCAACCAAATCTGATTTTTAATATATTTTGAATATGTTTAGTTTTTGAATATTTGAATGTGGTGCTTTTGTCTGTGAGTAATACATCTGGAATCCAATGAAACACAAATTTGGTATCATGTATGTTTCTTACTCTCTGCAGTTCAACAAAATTGTCAAATGTTTGTCCAGTCATACTCAATGCTCTGTTCGCTCCCTTTAAAAACATGGACTGCTATCTGAGACTGATGGTGATGTGAGCTGCTGATGCACCTCCAGCTAACCCAGCATATGTCACTATACTTCAGACAAACCCCTATTTGGCACTAGTGTTGTAGGGCTGGGTAGGAGATCTGTAAAATAAAATGGCTCCATCTCAGCTCATATCACTAGACATATCCGATACAAGGCTGTGGCCAGTGTTTATAGTTTATACCCCCTATGAGGTGCTGGCATGCAATGGTGTCTCTGTATATCTATGACAGTATGGCTGTTGTGTAGTCTTGTCCCATGCGAGCCCAGCTATGTGAGGTGATTAGAGCATCTCTGTCAGCGGCTGAGGGACAGATGGAGCAACAGAGGAGTTTGTGGAGAGGCAATGGTAATCAGGAGTCAAAGGAGAGAAAACGATGCCGATTCAGAGCATTGGAGTTCAGAGAGAAGCTTTAAACAGCACTGTTCGAGTGGTGTGGGGACTAGTGAGCCCTAGGCCACACAGCATGGCATTGTTGTGTTCATGTTAACATGTTTTCACATAGTGGGTAAGCTTCCCCCAAAAGTACCAAACATCTTATGACAGGCTCAAATACAGTTTGTTTTTATTATAATGTGAGGAGAAATGCAAAAAACATTTCAGGGCTGTGTTAAGAGTGACCTAAGAGTTGATTAATTTTATTTGTAAAGCACAACTAAAGGGAAACTATCAACATATGCCACAATGCAAACAACAATGTAAAAAATAAAATGTTAATTCTTCAGTCATTTTAGTGGGAATATGTTTTGGGACACTTCGCTGCCATCTTGAAAATCTGAATTTTAGAATGTTTTTATTTTATTTGAATAAAAAATATTATGAATTAGTAAGTTCAATTAACATAGAAAATATGTGACTGGTTAAAATTAACTATATTTTTTGTTATTAATTGAAAAAATCAGTTCCTGCTGGTTCCTAACAAAAAGCTCAGTGCAGTGGTAGCTCCTCACTGATTGAAATTTAAATAATCATTTGTCCCACAGCCTCTGTCAGGGAGGTCCTTCTTGTGTTTGATTAATTGCTTTGTCAACGATCAATCTCTGCCCCGGCACTCGCCACAGGAGCCGCCGCGGCAGGTTCTGGTGAAACCATGGCACAGAAATCCCCAAGAGGCACATATTAATGAGGCTGCAGCCAGAGTTAACATTCACCATTAAAACCTAATGCATTCTTTAATTAATTAAGCACTCATTTATAAACAGCCACCACTTCTCGCTCACTTCAAATTTGACCTAACAATAGACTATTTAATGTTTTATGTGGAGGCATAACATATTTAAATGTCATTAATACATGAACATGAAGATAAACATACTTAAAAATTCTATTAGCCAGAATGGGCCGCCTCTTTGCCGAGTGCCCCCTGTTTTTAACCAAATATAGGCTTAATCCCTAACATAACAATGGAGAATTCCAGCTCATGTTCAGGTATATATAACCCTGGAGCAGGTATAGGTGACCACCTCTGGAACATCACATGATCATCTTCCATCCTTAGATATAAACTAACTGAGGATCTAATTTCATCTCACACGTGTCATAAAAAATATTAAATTGGCTCCAAAATTGGTTGGTCACTCTGAAATTGAAAAATGGGTCAAAGTTTCTGCAATCCCAAGTGTCCGCTAGACTCTGTGATTGGACACTGATATGTGGAGGAATTTGCACTGTTCACAGAAGTAGCAAGGGATGTTAGGAAAGCCCCCCACATGTCTAAAACATCCTTCAAAAACATCCTTCAAAAATGATAATAAAGGAAAATGAAAATTCTTGTGGGACAGATTATATAGGAGCTAGTTTCATATGTTTTAGATGTCCTGATGCTCAATACTCAATTTAAACTCAATGCATTGTCAATATAGTCTGCATAATGGTACATATATCGAAAAATATTGAAGTCCTGAATCCTTCTAATGTCCATGGACCTTGTTTAGTCCTAGTGTAGAGCTGTTTTAGATGATTGTTGTGGAGAACAGATTATGTAGCCTGTGGTAAATGCATGTGATACTGTGATGAGATGTACTGAAACATCTTTATGCTTCATTTCTCCCAATATGCACCAGTTGTTTCCACCGTCATTTTATGTGAATTAGTTAAGTTGAACTGAGCCAAACCATAATCATTTCGATGTTAATGATGTCTGCAGAATCATTGGAGTCACCTGTGATTTAATCCAACCTCATTTGGGTCAGTCTGTTTTGTAGCTACAGCTGAGCACCTCTTCATCATCATCATTACGCCCTCTCCCCTTTGACCTTTGCATTCACCTGTCCTCCGCTCAGCCTGGTGAACCGTGCCAGGACAGAACCAGCTGCTCCTAACCTGCTTTTGTCACAGTCCCTTTTTGCTTTTTGGACATGGACTTGTACAGGTACATGCATCCACAGTTTTTGGTTCTGAATTTCACCTCGATCCAAATCAGAAATGAGACTTTGTGTTTAAAAGATTTCACTTCCAAGGCTCTCCTCCTCTCTGCCTGTGGGACCTGCTCCTTGGGCTTTTCATCAGCTGCCATTTTCGACGGCATGCAGTAATTTCATGGCTCATTGCAAGCGCTGAAAACCTTTGAAACTGCAAATGTTAACTTTGCCTGGCCTGGAGCCATTTAGGAAGCGATTAATTTAGCAAACAGAAGTGAGCCACTTTCTCCTCCTAGCCTGTGCATAATTTTTTGGGTGTGGGGGGGTCTTCTATCTGTATTTGAGTAAGAGTGAGCAATGTAATGACGATTCCTGCAATTGTGCCACTGTGAAAATGGTTCCTACTAGCTCAGCCTATCTCTCTCTCATCTCCTCCTGGCTTATGGGCTCGATGGGCTCATAGAAGAAAGGTGGAATCACTTATAACATGCTTGACCTTATTTCTTGTGAGTTGTCAAAGCGTGTTAGAAGAACATGTTTGTTTGCAATTTTCTCCAACCTCTCCTAGCCTACCATAGCACTCAGCCAGCTGCTGACTGACTGACTGAACAGGCTTTTTCTGATCATGACAACCCGATATCTCTCAGAGATGTGATACAGAGGCAACAATTCAATTTACCTAAGCAGTGGAGAGAGAATTGAAGGTACTTTTTTTGGCTGAGATTTTAGCAGGAAATAGTTCCTGTTCCCAGTGAGAGTCGTGTAGTGTTTGCCCAGTATTCCTTTAGGCTTGTTTTGCCACAGACTTGGTGCAGCTAGGCATGGGAGAGGCAGAAGGCAGCGGGTCGGCCAGCCTTCCCCCACAGCTGTCCACTCTCCTCCATCCTGGCACCCCATACCACCAAGCTGATATGAAAACAAATTCTTGCCACTCTTTGCAATTAATTTTCTTTTTGAGGCTGAAAAATCATTCTGGACAACATTACACTAAACAGGTTGCATAGATGTCCACTGTACATCTAAATAAATTAACAATAGGTCTGAATTTTTTAATCTTCAATATCATTTGAGGGATTCCTTCATTATTCCTTCATTATTTCTTCATAACATCCTGGTAGGACTCATAGGTATAGCCTATAACTATGGACCTTAGGTGGGGTACACCCTGGACATTACTTAGATTAGTACTTAGACACACAGACAGATAATCATTCACATTCATTGACTAAGGGCAATTTTAGATTCACCAGTGCTCACCTGCATGTCTTTGGCAGTGGAAGGAAGCTGAAATTGGAAGACAGAGAGAACATGCAGATTGCACCCAGAGAGACTGTGTATCAGTAACACCACTAAACACACACACACACACACACACACACATATATATATATATATATATATATATATATATATGCAATTTTCTTATTGCTGCTGAATAAGGGCCATCTTGACAACATAACGTATATTAGGTTGTGTAGGAGAAATCTGGCTGTACACCGGCGCAGAACAAGCTCACAAAAATCTGTTATTCCCCCAAGAGTAATTTTTCACTCTGCTGGAAGGGTTAGTCTACCACAGTGTCCCCTCATGTGCATATAGATCAATGTAGGGCCAGAGAGAAGCACACCTTTTTAGTTCCACTTTATTTTTGACTGATATAGTAACAAAAAAAAATGTTTCTGAGTTTTGCAATACCCTGATTGTTTTGTTATATCAGTTTCAACCTCTAGATGTAGTTATGAGCTATTAGTATAGGGGTGCATGGTGGCTAATTAAGAGGAGTCTGCATGTCCTTCACATGGTGCTGTGAAATTGGGGCTTCTAAATTGCCTTAGTGAATTAATGTGAGCGTGAATTGTTTTCTGTCAATGTATGTCAGCCCTGCAATTAACTGATCATTGTCAATGATACATCCCAGCCAAAGCCCACAGTTGCTGAGACCCCAAATGGGAAAAAAAATAAAAAGACAAATGAATGAATACATTCAATAAAGTTACAGATTTCAAAGCACAATGCACATTAAGGTTAAGGAGGATGTCAAGGATGCAACACAGACCAAACGACACAGCAGTAGATCCAAATCCTGTTTAGAGTCAGTTTTACATTGACTTCTCTGATGCCTTCAGGAAATGAATGCTTCCTTACCTGGATGCCCTATAACCACATCTGCATCCTGTTTCTCCCCCACACCATTAATTTCTTCTGAAAGCCATTCACAATAACTATGAGATACTGGGCAGCGGCAGCAGTGTTCAAAAGCTTTCTGCTCCACTTCTTATCATAAAGGTCCCACATGTGTTCTTGGCAATATCCCCAAAATTAAAAAAAAATATGATAAATTTGTCCTAATTACGTCCCTCGAACAATGTTTGTTTGAGACGGGCCAGAGACGTTGAATTAAATAGTTATTTTGATTCTGTAAAAGTGGTGTCAAGGTCTTATATAGTGTTTGTATTGCAGGTACACTGACTGATAATGTGACGGAGAGAACAGTAATTATAGGGTGGAAATGACATCAGAAATTAAGCAAATTGTGAAAGGGGCTTGCTTTTAAATGGGTTTGAGCGATGAATTAAAAAGACCATTAACTTGGGGAGAGGCAGGTGTTATCCCGTTATAGCCAAAACAAAACAAACAGTGGGGGGAGGGGAGGTGGACAATGAGAGCCGGAGATGCAGGTGTGAGCTGTTATCTATGAACAATCCCATGTCATTACCAACTCGAGCTGGATTTACCTGATTCGCCTCACTTTCAGACTGTGGTAATTGTGAAATGTATTGTTCCACAAATAAATCAGGTTGCAGTTTATTAGGAAGGCATAGTTTAGATAAGCATTTTTGCAACATTTTGACTTTATTGTAATACTATGGTCTGAAGCAAAATATTAGTATTTTAACCATGTCCAAAATGTATTATGGAAATGTATTCTTAGTGTCTTTGAGTCATCTTTTGTAACACTTAATTTCTTTATTTTGAGTTGGGTCTGTTAACAATGTTGATTTTACAAAGTAACTGCTGTGTAAGGCCCTGTCCACACAGACAAAAATGGTATGGTATCATAAAGGCTGCATCGTTTTAGAAAATCTCAGCGCCACTGAAATGATGTAGCGTGTATGCCAGGCCTGTTGGTGGCGCCTGGACAGCGCCATGTTTGTTGTTATTGTCAGCAGATTTTAAGAGAGAGGAGGGGCTACAGCTGTATCGTTTTAGAAAAGAGGCGTATTGCTCGTGAACAAAATGCCAGGCTCCTTGAACGTAACACTTAAACAATAAAATACCTAAACTCGTCTTTGTGTGGACAGGGCCTTAATCTATAGTTTTACTTATGCTACACACTCATTGCACACTTTATTACATACACACATTCAACTGCGTGTTAAAAAAACAGAAACGGAAGCAGAAAACATGGTAGAAAATTCATGGTTGCTGGTGTCAGATAGATCAAGAAATGTCTGCTACTGTTATGAGACCATACCAGGGTCACAATATTAGGTACAATGTCAATATCTAAAGGCCTGTGAGTGTAATTGCTGTTCAAAGCCATGACTGTAATTTAACATGTAAACATTGGATGACCCAGTACATGCCCTTGATCTACCATTAGCTCCCAAACCCACCTTTTGAGAAACCCCCTTTCTTTACTATACTTTTTACATTCCTCCAAACTTCACCGGTCCTTTTCTCCACATCTGAACCAATTCAAATTCAAATTGTACCCGCCATAAATCACAGCATATGATTCCAGCAAATATCAAAAGGCAGAGGATCAGAGTCATTTCACCCCATTTTGGGTTGCCATATTTTTTTTTTTTTTTTATCAAAAGTGTGTCTTTTCACAAGCCCAGAAAAATTTAAAGGTGATGAGAGGTCCTCTGTCTGATAGGACACTGGGGCCGCTGTGGTTATCAAGACAAAATTACATCAAGTTTTCCCCCTCTCCCTCCTCTAGACTTTGGACTTAGCTTTTTTCATTTAATCAAAGTTCTTGGGCCAGGTGTCAATGCGCAGGTATAATCACACGGTCTATCCGACAGATGCCTGCTGTTTCACTGAGGCTTTTCTTTCCTCGCCGAACACACCTTTGAGGCATGCGAGATTATTTCTGCAATCTAAAAGCTAACATAACCCCTAGCAAATGAAACGAAATCACAATATAAAGTAATTAACCACATTATCAACGTGGAGGTTAATTAGCAAGACCCTATACAGCAGCCGTTGCACACATAGCATTGCAAACAGGCGAATACTTGAGTTTATTGTCTCTTTTTTGACCACACATACATGTAACTGTGGGTGCCTGATTGCCACTGTTTGGTGGGGAGCTCTGAAATTGATTAAAACAACTGGCAATCCACTTTAATTAATGGGAACTATCTGTGGTTCAAAGCTATTTAGTTGAATGTTGCGCCCCTCTGTCTCGTTTTACTAAGACAATCGGAGAAATTAATTGAATTTGAGGCATTACTGTATATAGAGGAATAACCTGAAAACAATCTTTGATGTTACAGCCTTATATTAAAAGCCATTGTACGCCGCAGTCAACCTGTGAGCCGATATAACACTGTTTACCCATTTACATGAAAGAGCTCTGTCAAAGCTGGAATATCAGAATACACTGTAAAGTCACTCGTTAACCTTACATAAATAAATAATAAAAGGAAATTCATCCATTTGTTTAAAGTGATCCTCCAGCTATAGGTACATCCTGACTAAGATCCTGGCTCAAGATCTAGTAGTAGGATCCCCAGGCACTCTTAACGGGCTGCCCCAGAGTTATTGAATGGATGAGTCAAATGCAGAAGGTATTCCTATTTACCTATGGGGTACAATAAAGTATACCTTGACCTTAGCGTCTGCTCTGCGACTAACTCAACATTGTCCAAAGAATAGACTCATCAAAAGCTTACACTTGCTGGGAAAAACTCCAACAGTTACTACTTTGTGTAACTTTTTGCGTCTGAATTGAAGTTGAGTATTTTTGTTTCTGTTTCCTAGATTTTATTTCTTCTATTTATTTTAAATAAGGCTAACAGGTTTTTACAGTGTACAGTTTCACCAACATGACCAGCCTTGGAATATCTCTCAAGTGCAGCCGAGTCCAAAATGGCACATTGACAACAACATACATAGTGGCAGCATAAAAACAAAAGCGAGGCATTCCTAATTATTGACAAGCAACATATATTTACTTTTCTTCATTTCAGAGCGATAAATCCTTCAAGCCCCAGTCGGTGTCTGTGGTGTGAAGATGTCCCTATCAAAAGCTACAGGCGTACAGTACCTGTTTGTTCAGAGAGGCTTGGCAAGAGAAAATGTCTTCTGTGGCAGCAGTGGGTGACGCCATTAACCAACTTAACTTTCTTTGACTCATCGTACTTTGATAAGTGCCTTTCTGTTGAGCTTATCTCACTTTATTGCATTGAAAGAATAAAAAAAGACAATTGGCTAAGACTCAGCTGGTGCTCCCTCTGTTAACAGTTGGGTGAAGTTACTGTATTTGACCCGTTCAGTCTGTTTTTATTAGTTATCATTCAACTGTTGATGAATGAAAAGTGTAAATTGTAATGACAGAATTAGACACATTTTGACACATCAGTCTCACACAAAGCTCTGATGCTTCAAGAAAAAGTCTAGTTTTGTATTCATGTTTGACTTAATGGCCACTTTATTAGGTTGCCCTTACAATCCGCTTGTGAGCTCAAATGCAAATAGGTACAGTATAAAATAGGTAATATCACATTGCACATAATGGATTTATTCATGCACAAACCTGCTGAAGTCCATCCATCAAGCCTCTATTTGGATGTTTGGGTTTTACAGAGAATGTGGCAGTTATGTGTGCAAAAATAATTACCTTTGATCAGGCTCAGCTCTCACTTTTTCTGTTAACCGTTAAAGTTTCTGTCTGACCCATTCAATGTGCTTCTTTTACTAAATCCATCATCAGCAGTTGGAGGGAGCTTATAAAATGGTTTAACAAAACACACATTTACATTGTATTAGTTGATCATTTTTGTGTTTTAGTTCATTCTCTGCACAAATGAGAACGCAGATCCTATCTCTGTACCTCACAAAAACCTGTCAAACAGATTCTGCTCGGTCTTAAACTTAAAAGCATCATGGCTGACCCTTCTTCACCCCTCCCCTCTCTGTCTAGGCTAACCCACCCCCCTTTCTGGTCTTTTCTTAAATGCCATGAAGCTGGAGATGGCTGTAGCCCAGGATCAGTGCGCCTCAGACCACACAGATGGAGAGATAAAAGTTGTGTGTGCGAGCTGCCATTTTGAGCCGAGTGGAGGACGAGGAGGGTGAAGAAGGAGCCACCTGCGTCGTGACATCACTGCCTTATCACATACATCATGTATCACCTGCAGCTCCGCGTCAGGGCCCACCAGACACACCTGTCATCTCCGTGAGCATCTCAATATCATTTACTCTGCTGATGTGACAGTCCAATGCTAATCTCTGAACACTGAAGGACTATCCTCCTTCTGCACAGTCATGTCCTTATGAGTATCACTATATTAGATGGAGCTGAATTTTTAGTTCAAAAGTTGTCAGGTGTAGTCTGCATGTCCTCCCCGTATTACTGAGGGTTTTCTCTTGGTAGTTTGGCTTCCTCCAATAATGTGGATGTCTTAGGAAATGTATTGAATTACTCTTGTCAGTGGTTGTCTGTCTATGTATGTCTTGTGTGTATGTATGTCACCTCACGCCTATAGTATATAGTATAGGAGGTGCTCGCCCCTTCAACCAGAGGGTCGGTGGATCAAGTCTCCGTCCAAGCACACACTGTTGTTGTGTCCCTGGGCAAGACACTTAACCCACATTGCCAATGAATGAATGAATGAATGTGGTGGTGGTTGAAGGGGCTGTAGGCGCAGACTGGCAGCCCCCCCCCTCTGTCAGTGTGCCCCAGGGCAGCTGTGGCTACACAAGTAGCTTACCACCACCGGGTGTGACTGTGGAGTGAATGAATAATGTAATGTAAAGCGTCTTTGAG
>JAVQKC010009065.1:0-14475 GCA_036025475.1 Philypnodon macrostomus
GTATATTTGACAGCCTCTAACTTGCACATACTTTGCCCGATTAGGCTCTAACCTGAAATACCTAATTACCCCCCGGCCCTGAACACATCTGACTAATATGATGGCAGTTACCTCTATAGAGCCCCCTATAGACTGAAAGAAGAATACAGCTTTATGGAATTTTCTAAATTTGGCAAAAACATTCTTCACAAACATCCAGACAAATCAAAAATGTGATTAAGGTGGCCGTTGGTAACAGTTGTAGCAGACGTACGGGGCAGACGTATGGGGCCGTTTTCGCCGGTATACACCTTGCTGTCGGGGACGACAGCACAGGCCTAGTTTAGCTAATGATCTCCTTTGCCCCTCTACATATAAATTATATCTATTTTCCTGTTAAGTTTTTGAGATACTACCATATTAGCAGGCCCACTCCACCTCTGCAGTGAAACCAGGACAGTGTTGTCTACAGACAGAGCTGTCTAGCATCACAACAAGTGAATCAATGGGTCAGCAGTGAAAAAGAGAGACTTACACCAAAATCAATGTGCCGCTGTCAATAACACCTTAACAAACTTAGGTCTGAGTAAAACTACACTCCATTGTGAACAGAAAGGAATAATGTAAAGGCCAACGCTGTTAGATGCACTCTCTTTTCTACAAGACATGTCAGATAATAAACACACACAGCATGGCTAGAGTCCTTATAAGAATTATGGTATTTTTCACACTACAAACACATAGATTGTCTTGAAATGCACCCACAACATGGTACTTCCCAACTGTGTTTTGTAAGTGTGAAGAATTGTAATTGTAAATTCAAATGTAAGTAAAGTAGCAATGCTTTTTTTCAATTTATTTTGTCATAATAAAAGTAGAAATCTGTTCTTTGGGATCTTGCCATAGGCTTCGAGTTAGTAACTACCTTCACCTGATTTAACTTCTCTTGATCTCAACCTGGAGTCTGTCTAGGGTGAAGAAAGTGAAGCATATAGATCTTGTTTGTTGGTTAGTTCCATCCCAGGAGTCTTTGCTATGGTCGGCTATGGTCATCCAATCACCGCTAAATATTCTACTGAAAGTCCCTCAATATAACTTTTGTCTGTTTGACCAATAGTACAATGTGTGAATGTGATTAGATATATAGATAGATATAGCTATTATATGTATCATGAAGTCACCCTATTACGCCACAGCATTACAATTTTATCTGCCTCCATTTTGTTCATTTTCTCTTGTCTTTCCACGATCAGTCATTTCTTCCTTTCTGTGCCCTGTGGTGACACCATCCTTTGCCCTTGTTAAGTGTCCGCGGTGCCTGCTCATGGTTTACAGGTGAAATCTATTCTCACACACACATGCCTCTGGGGGCCCGACTGGACTGTAACAGAATTTCACCCTCCCCGCCGGGCCCCGACCACAGACCTGAGAATAAATGGCTGAGGTGCCAGCACTGGACAGAAAAATCAATGCCTGTTTATACAGACATGACAGTCGCGGCGCCCCGGCAATTCTCCCACTTTGAGACTTTTTTTTTTTCATTGCCGTTTTGTTTGGAGAATAAAACATTTACCCTCCCAAGAATGGTACACTGTAAAAAAATCGGCAGAAGTAAAAAGTCAGATTACAAAGTTACACTATGTAAAATTGTGTATTATTTTATAGTTATCAATGATAAATGACAAAGAAATGAAGAAAGGTCAGTAGAATTTTTTTACAGCTTAAATATTTTTGTTGCGGGACTGCAGCCTATCCCAGCAACTATGGGCTTTCGATGGGGTACACCCTGGAAAATGGATAGTTTCACTCAATATGGGCAGTTTTTTGTACAAAGCTTCTAAAGTAAACATTTTCAGTAACCCTTTGTCTAACTAATGTATTCATTATATATATTTTTTATGTATGGTTCATTTTACAGTGTATAGGTGAAGCTCTGTGGCCATTTTGTCCTCAATTTGTTCTCCCTGTGGTGAAGTCTAGCTCTGTGGGGTCAACCCAATGTTTTTGATAGACCGACTGTCAGCAGAAGGGTGCGGGCCGTGCTGAGCAGATGCAGACAAGCCGGGGTCAGGTGTTACAGCAGCCTAGTGTTTCTCAAGCTATGGGTCACGACCGTCCAATGTTTAGCAGGCAGCGGCTGACAGAGGTCACGCTGTAGATACAATCATATTAAAACTATTCAGGTTCCTTTGTTTAACCAGACACAATAAACTAAAGTGGTTTGATCACAGTTGACCCTGGAGTATACATAGAATAAATATGGCCTAATGATGCAGCCTTTTACTTCACCTGAATGAAAAAGGCACTATTTTTTATTTAAGTGACGTTATCAGTTTTAACATTTTATGTAATGTAAATGTAATGTTCATAGGCTAACACAAAAGATTGAGCCCCATTAAAATTGTAAGCCATAGTCAGATCCTATTACCTGAATAGTGAATTTCCAACATCTTTACCCCTAATCTTTACCATATTTAACAGACATCCATGTTAAAACAAGATATGTATTTGCAGTGTAGGGTATCTTTAACATTGAAGTTAAAGCTTGCTTAATGGTGTGCTCGATATGGGAAGATCAGTTTGCGGAAATAAAAAAATATATTTTACACGATATGTCATAAAATCTGGGCTTTCAGGGCAACAAACACATCCATTTGTGTCTCATATTGTAGAAATTTAAGATAAGAATCACAGATGCTTGTCACAGTCATTGTCTCCCTGTGGCTTTGTATTGGTGTATTGATGCTGCATCAGCTTTTCACATTGTATTTGCTTATTAGTTTTGCACTTTACAACAGCTTTATTCCATAAATAACAGCATTTACCCATATACACTTAACATCCACTAAATCGAGTCCACAATTTCTGTACATTGCATTTACTTGTTACTTGTATACATTATGGATTAAATCTATCAGCTATGGACTAAATTTTTTGTAGCACTTTACAGCTTGGTGAAAAATATAAGTGTAGTATTTATGGGTTATTTCCAGGTAATTTCAATGTAATTCTATGTAATTACTTAGTTCTTCTACATTGTATTACTATTTTGTTACCATGTAAATACATTGTATGAAAATAAATAAAGGTCCATTACATAAATATCACTGTATTATTACCTATTTATTACCTGAATTTTTTAAAGACTGTTACATACAATCCAATGAAAAGCAACAACTGCTGCTACAGCCACCTTTTTTTTACAGTAACAGAATTTTACTGGAAATTGTTAAAGCCTTCAATTAAAATGTAACTTTGTGAAAAACCTGTATTTTGCTGCAGCTGACAACACAGCAAGTCTGCACTGTGGCTGGCTTGTCATGGTTCGAGGCAGGCATTATCATTTTACAAATTTCTTTGGTTTATGATGTTTGCAGGGAACATCATTATTTATATCCAGCATCAATCTCCACCTTGATCACTGACGGAGAAGCCTGCTCGATATGATTTGCATTACCAATGGGACGGTGCAGTGGACGCCAATATTTTTACAACAAACAACTTATGAACATACAAGAAGTGGTATTTCATATGACATGATGTGTGACTTCTGGCAGACAGCTGAAGCAAAAATACAGGCTTCATATGGATGCCTGGGTTTTGCATACGGGAATAACTTGACTAAAGCACTAACGAACTGTCCTTTAAAACCAATGACACCACTGTGTTAGCTGTGGATTATTTATGCTACACATTCAAATGTCAAAAATAACTAGGTGACATTGAGTTTGTTGATAATGGCCACTATGCAATAAGATATCCCCACCATTCATTGCATTATAAGCAATATTAATAGTGTCTTCTCAATTTGAATTTCTTAGAATGCTTTCAAAACCTTGCTGGATTTGTTTGTCCTTTTTGGCGGTGAATAAAAAAAAAGCTTTTACATCCAGCGCTGTTTCTGACCATATCCCCCAGATCTTTCTTCTTCGTCTCCAACTTGTCTAATTAGCATACCAGTGTTTTTTCAAACACCCCCTCCATCTTTTCCCCGAAGGAGACCACATGCAACTATAATTGTCCACCTCATTAGTTATGTTTTCACAAGACGGGATAGGGGGCGATTAATTTTATCACTTAATTTTGTCACCGATATTTCCAACCGCCCGAGTATTGATGTACGCGCCGGTGCCAAGCCCATTTTTCAGCAAAATTAATTGACAAAGCAGTAAAAATTCATCAACATATCACCAGATTAGGCCGACAAATTGATGCAATGAGGGAATCAATTGTGCTGGTGTCACCGGAGCACAACGCCGGCAACCCCCGAAACAGCGGTCGGACCAGCTCGACCACTGAGAAGACTGACTTGTGTGGCAGGTTCGGTGATTTATGTTTTTATTTAGACAGCGGGCATAAATCAGAATGAGTTACAAGTGTGCTACTGCATCCCCCTGAGAGGCACAGAGGCACAAACGCAATACACAATGTGCCCGACCGTACCAAACAAATGCACACAAAGACACACACAAATAAAGGAAACAACAGAGATATCATCAGACATCCACAGAAATCAATACCAGAAGAAGAGAAGGTGAAGAATACTGAATGTTGAACAGAGCAAAACTGAATTGAATAGCAATGGAGTGGTATTGGAGGGGTCACATTGATATTATTGTATTGCAAGTTGAATATAGTGGAATTGCGCTATTTTTATTATTTGTGATTGTTCAGAATTTCTCTAGGCACTAGTTTTCTCTTCTAGTTTGGAATTATTTCAATTAAGTATTCATACGTTGATTCATCTTCTACCGCTTTGTCTCGTTAGGGGTCGCGGTTGTCTGGAACCTATCCCAGTAACTATGGGCTTTAGGCAGGAACACCGTGGACAATGGCCAGTTAGTTTCAGGGCTGACACTGAGGCAACCATGACCAATTATTCCTAACACATGCATGTCTTTGGGCGGTGGGAGGAAGCCGGAGTACCCAGAGAGAACCCACGGGGAGGACATGCAGACACCACCCAGAGAGTTCGTAGTTAGCCGGCCGGAGGATCGAATCTCTTTGCTGGGAGATGAGAGCTCTAACTGTGGTCAATTTGACCCGAAGGCAACACAAAATATAAAACTTGATAAAGTTACTGACCACTTTATTGGGTAGACCTTGTACCTAATAAATTGCCACCTGGTACCGACTGTGATGTAACAAGTTATCCGAGCTAATGTGACCTCACTCTTTCACAGTCTCTGACCTCTGGCGTCAATAAGGCATTTTGGCCACAGCACGTCGTTAAGTGGATATCTTTTTAAACCCTCTGTAAACATTGGGCAGATTTGCTTGTGTAAATCTCAGTAAATCTTACATTATTGAAATGCATAGAACAGTCCAACTGGCGTCCACCGTGCCATGTTAAAGGTCACTTAAATAAACTCTCCTTTATTCTGATGCTAGTTCTATTGAATGTTGTGGCCATTGAGTGTGTATTGTAGGTTTACTAAAATGGAAAGCAGTGGAGAGACAAATTTGCATCAAGTCAAGTCTCCTAAAGGATTAAGCAGATGCTGCCATTAAGAATAGGTGTCTGTTTTAAATATGAATCAGGCCCTTCTAGTTCAAGTTGTTAGCTAAATTATTTAGTATCGGCGAGGATGCATTATCGACTTGACGTAGATGTGATATGAGTGGAAATCAGCATGTGTGACTGTGATGATAATTGATATGATAATGGGGTAAGAGAAGGGAGGAACAATAGAGGCAAATAATGACAAATGTAAATAAAAGATGGGGATAAAACTGTTAGCGCAACCAGGTGACACGCAATAAGAGGCCGCCAGGGGAAGACGAGAGACAGGAAGTAGGATGGGCTAAAAAAAGTCACTTCTATTGTTGAACAAGGCAGTTGTGTGAGTGGAGTCTGTATGTACTCTGTTACTGTGGGTTCTCTATGGGTACTCCCCTTTGGCAAAAAAATAGTTATATTGCCTTTTATTGTGCCTCTCATCTTTTAACTCCAAAAATTATATGTTTTGTATAAAATAAAATAAAAATACAGTTTATTTTCATAATTCTGCCCACTGTTTACTCAGTCCAACGAACCTGTGTTATAGTTATAGTGTGGTGTAAATGTAGATTCCTAGGCTCGCGTTTAATACTTTTACTGTTTGGGTTAATGTTTTTAACCCTAATGCATCCCACCACTGCCGCCATGCCACATAGGCAATGATGACAAGATAATCTGTTGAAATGTGTTGAAAGATGCCCTCTTGATAATGGGACTCAAATCAAAGAGCAAAGGAAAGAGTAACTAGCTTTTAGTCCTGCCATCTTTAACACTGCCAGCTTCTTGATTCCAGTCCGATTAGGTTCACAGTAGAGGCCAGCATCATTATTGAGATCAAAATGTTGTGCAATTATCTGATGGGGCCTTCAACTCTCAACTTTGAGCTACTTCTGCACTTTTTCTCTTCACATGTGAGTGAAAGAGGGGTGTGGGTTGCTGCATAAAAACCGTTGAAGTGCATAGAGCAAGCCCATCTGGAAGACATCGGTCCCTAAATGAAGTTGTACAAAACTGTTCCCATTGATAATAAAGCTAATTTTTATGGCTCTGACAAGTATGTAATTATGTGCAGTGGTGCTTTTCAGATTTTATCACAGTCAATAAACTATGCTGCTAATTTCGTTTTCCGTTTTGACATATTTACATGGGAATATTCGATTGGGGAGGAATTAGTGGCCTTGAAAGCCTCTTGATAGATGGTTTTTAATGATCTGTGACCCCCGGCCTTCAGGCTCATCTGTTTGTCGGCCCGTCGATCTAACCGGAGATGTGCTCTGAGTTTTGATCTCTTTGGAGCAGAGTGTCGGCCAGTGTAAGACCCAATCGCTGGCCCCTTTTCTTGTTGGATGATTTGTCAAAGCCCACTGATGTGAAAAGATTAGGGAGAAATAGATGTTAAAGTGGCTTTTATCTCTTGTTTAGGCTTGAGATATTATCGCTGCACTTCTTAACTGACCGGCCTGTTGACATTTGAGGACACTTTTAACACACTGTACCAAAGTTTGTAGCGGTTTGTCCCAAACTTGTGATATGAGTTGAAATCAGAATCTGTTCAAGACACCCAAAGTGCTTTACAACTGTGACCATTATTCAAACTCCACAGCCACACACTAGTAGTAGGGCGGTAAACTACCTCTGTATAGCTACAGATGCCCTGGGACAGATTGCCGGAGATGTGGCAGCCAGTCCGTGCCAAGAGACTCTAAACATACACTGTAGGCAATGTGAGTGAATTGTGTTGCTCAAGGACACCGTGACAGCATTCGTACAATCTAACCACCAGTCCTTCCATTAGTGGACAGCCTGCTCTACCACATGACCACTGCGTCCCCAAGACAAGTATACAGGAAATGGGATGCGCAAAATAGGGAACCAACTAAGAGGTATTTTGTCCAAACTTGCTCGAAGACACACACAAAACCACACAAAGAGGTCATGGTCCAGTTGACCCATCTTCAACCTAGTGGTGCAGATAACATGCAGCTGGCCTCAGTGTCCTGCCATTCTGTTGAGAGCACCACAGGGGCCAGGGCTGATGACAAGCTCCACTTATGGGAAGGTGGGAATTGGTGTCAAAAGTGGGAACTGCTGCCCCACACTAGCAGCTAAGCACACATAACGACATCTCACAGGAGGGGGGCCAGTGTCATAAAAAGTCCATCAAAAGCACCAGTAATTACCCAGGAAATTGACAGTGAAATTGGAAAAGTTTGTAGCTGTATCTGTGTTTTTTTGTAACAGTAGTGTTTTAGCAGCAGTGATGATGAAGGTCCTGCCTCCTGCACATAAAAGTTTGAGTTTAACTATTGTATGTGAGAACTTTAGATTTATTTAGTACTTATAGACAGGTAATTATTTCAGATGTTATTGACTGAAAAGAAAATGATTATTCAAAAATATTGTCTAAGCTGAACTTACTGACCAAAAATAGTGACTTCACCATTTATGACTCTATCTTATTTTTAGTTTTGATTCAATATTGTTTCTGACCGCAGCAATATGTATATTTTTTCATTGTCCTGTTTAATTGTTTAAAGTTTTTTGATAGATTTTGAAATATTTTAGAACAGAATAAGACATACTAAACAGCAACATAATTCCACCAATGACAGAAGAATGCCAGTGTTAAATATATCATGTGTTTCTGAAGGGCACATTGTGCTCCATGCAATCGGCTGAACGCTGATAGAGACGGGTAGGACACATAAGTACATTATAATGCAGCTTGTCAATAGTAATGAAATTGTGACATCTTCAAGACTGAGCGAGCTCTAGGAGGCTGCATTGTTCCTCTGATTTTAATGCCTATCTCCATAATCAAGATGAAACCGTGCTCGGGCCAAAACTGGCATAATACAAGCGCTCGCCGATGAGTGATTGATTGAATATGAAATAATGAGGGTTTTCCAGTGCTCTGCCGGTCATCTAAAATTCAGCATACAAATCAAATGGAAATTTTATGCAATGAGATGTATTAATGGGATTCTAGGCAGTGTTTTAAGGTCTTAATGTACAGCAATGAGCAACATAGGTTGTCTCAGGAAGATGAAGAGTTGTTGCTGTTGATAGGCCATTTTGGTGCATTACTGTCAAAATAATGCATGTCTGTCTGCATATATTGCCCGGCTCTCGTCAGCGCAACTTTGGACAATTACAACATAACCTTTTCTGTGCATGCATTTGCTTTTTTTTAAGCTAATAAATAATCATTATTGACATTGCAGTTTCTGTC
Organism: Philypnodon macrostomus; assembly: GCA_036025475.1. Lineage (NCBI taxonomy): Eukaryota > Metazoa > Chordata > Actinopteri > Gobiiformes > Eleotridae > Philypnodon > Philypnodon macrostomus. The sequence goes on from JAVQKC010009065.1 coordinate 8,712, forward strand.
TGGAGAGCCATGGTTCATATTTTTTTTAAATATTATATCAATCTTAGATGCAGATGATGCCTTGCACCAATACATTAATCATATATCTAACGATAAATATAAAATGCCATTGTCACCTCTAATAGGACTAAAAAGAAGAGAGTCTGCATATACTTTATTTCTTTTCAGACTTTTTTGACATTCTCTAAAAAAAAATCTAATTTATGTTTATTATATTTCAGTAAGTGGAGCTAAGATATGGACATTAACTCATTTTTACAGATTATTTCCAAGGAAAGACTGCAACCCAATGAACATGTGTGTTGCCTAGGACTTAGGGGAAGTCTTAAAAAAATACATGCAGATTGAAAGGACGACATGTTGGTCCAAGCATTGTCTACTTTGATTTTTCATTTAATGGACCAATGGTATAAACGGTTATTAAACTACATGTAGGTAGTTTATTTGAAAGCCCATGGTCATATGTCAGGTGAAGTCTGGACTTCAGTATTCTTTCTAATATGATCTATACCAGAACTACACCAGATGGACTAAACCAGATCTAAACCGGGCCTGACAAATTTTGTGTACAGCTCTATAGTTGAATTATTAAAACATTGCCTTGATATGATATAAACCAGCAACTGAAGATCTGAATGCAGAGCCATGTTGGGGGCAAATGTCTCATGCAATGTCCTTGTTGTTTTGCAATACATTGTTGTTTGTTTCTTTCTGGAAAATCATTTGTAAGCTGTTGAATCTTTAATGGAGATACATAAATATGAATAATACATCAAATGCATTCTCTGTTGTGTAACGTACAGATTGTGCACTGATAGGACAAATAATAATAAACATTGCATTGCTTCGTGGATTATAGCAGGATTACAAAACAACCTTATAAAATGACAACTGGTTATTGTTTTGCATTTCATTTTGTTTAGCTTGATTTAAAATGATTGGGATTAAGTCAAAATACAAACAACATAAACTGAACTGGCACTGTTGTATACCCAGTCTGAACCAGGACTGAACCAGGTCTAAACCAGGTCTAAACCAGGACTAAACCAGGGCTAAATCAGGACTAAACCAGGGCTAATTTTGATATATGCACGAATGTGAGTGGCATGAACCCACTTGACCTCTGTAATGTTTTTCTCATCTTCTCCGCTCATTATGGTCCTGACAAATATGAGTCTTAAATACTGTTATGCATCTTTTATGAGAATTATAGCAGTGTGTGCCAGTGATCTCAATGCATGTATAGTAGCCATAGCTTCTGCCTGTGAGACAATGGCGGAATTATATGTATTATAGAATATTGTCTGTTTAAAAAAAAAATGTAAAGACAAAAATAGTATGTATATTTTTTGCCTTGAAATTTACTGGCTTTAGCTTATTTTGTATGATGAACAAGTACAAAAAAAACATAAAACAAGGGTTTTCAACACGCTTAAACATGCCCAATATCAACTATCAAAAGACATGCATGTACTTTAAACTGCTAAATCTACATTGCCCCTAGTAAATGAATGTGAGCGTGAAGGATTGACCATCTGTGTATTAGCCCTGTAACTAACGGTGGCTATGTTGTAACCCCATGTTACTGTGGGTTCTCTCTGGCTTCTTCCAACTGCCCAAAGACATGTTAGGAAATTACTGACTCTAAATTTCCCCTAGAGATGCCCTGTGACTAACTGCCCAATGTCAGAGGTGTACCCCACCTATGGCCCATAGTTGCCCTCCAGTCACCTGCAAAACCTAATTAGAAAAAGTGGATGAAGATGAACGACTGATAGCAGCTAAAAGAAACTTATTAAAGTGTAAGTATTTGGCATGCTTATCTGATGCTTTCTCTGATTGCCATCCCTTGAACTCTGAAAAGTTATTAACTACTTTTGACTGAATGAAGAAATCAAATAATAAGTCAAACTGCACTTTTAATAGAAAAAGATGAGCATGATAGGCCATACTTTAACCCATGTGTGATCTAGTCCTGTCAGGATAGTGGTTAAATATCCAGGCTGGAAGCAAATGATTTCTGATGGCCATTCAGGCTGGGCTCACTTTGAAAAGCCTAGATCAAATAAGCTCACTCTTGTCAGTGCCTGAGCGCAGTTTCTTATATGAACCAGCGATTGATTGACAGCCCGACATAGCCTGGCTTTTTTAATTTCCATGTCTCGCTTCAAATTAATGCCCCACCTGGGATAAAAGCATGGGATATCCTGCATCAAGAACTCCCAAGTGATAAGAAATGGAAATTTTGATTAGTGAAATGATGAGGGATTTTCACTTCCAATAGCGCTGATGGCTGACTTTTTTATTTTTGAGCAGATAAAATAGTGATGACAATTGTGTTTTTAGGGATTTTGTCAGCATTAGTGGAACAGGAGCTGATAAGAACGGTGGTGTGGTATGAAGTATGGCTTCTGGCTATGAATGTTGTATTGAACATGGACAAAACTGAAATCAAAAAGTCATCAGAGCTCATCTATCAAATGATTTAAACATAATAGAATTCTGGCTGACTGTCTAATTTATTGCACGTCAAGTCAATACAATATTCTTTTTTTAATGTGTTCCTTGTCACAATTATTTTTTTTACCAGTTGACAAAATATTAAAGACCTGAGTCTAAACCAGTGTCAGTGTGCCCCTGGGCAGCTGTGGCTACACAAGCAGCTTACCACCACTGGGTGTGACTGTGGAGTGAATGAATAATGTTTTTATAAAGCGTGTTTGAGTGTTGAGAAAAACGCTTCTATTCTAAACATGCATTTCCATAAACCAGCTGTTTGTTGTGTGGGCCGCCGCTCGTGTGACAAGACTGAATAGCCACCAGAGAGTAATAGTAAATGTGCTGCTACTTTTATTGTGTGTTTTTTATGAGACAACATACATTAAACCCGCGCAGACTGCAGTAAATAAAGCGTGTTGTAAAACTATGTTCGTCAAAGAGCTTGTAAACATAAACAGCCCCAATGAGGTCAACATCAAAGTAATTGTAATGCTGTACAAGCTATGAAATACAACTTAATGCTGCGGGAGGAAAGAGATTTGTGGTCTACACCTGGAGAGGCTTGGGGAGATAGGTGGAGGCTATAAAACAATGATGAAAAGAACACTACTTGACTTTTTACTGGTATTTAAGAAAAAATAAACGTATAATATGTAGATAATAGAAAACAACAAAGAGATATGCATTATTTTTATGTCTATCAAGGAGGTGATTTTGATTGGTTAGCAACATAAATCAAAAAGTATAGGTCAGGTTTTGAATTCAGTAAAGGGCCGAGAATGAATTAATTAGATTTATGCCTGGACTCTGTGTTGCGAGATATATACAGTATCCATTAAGAGTCACTAGTGAAACAAACTGTATTCTTTACCATTTTATAAATATAACTGATTTTATACAGCATTTATCCCTGGACTAGAAGATCAAGGTTCAAGTCTACTGTACTGTATGACTGGGCAAAAAATTTGTATCGCTGTGAGATTAGTCGAAGGTTTTGGCTGATTTCCTAGTGTTATATGATTTGATTTTACAATGTCAAGGTCCACCATTTTAAAGGAGAAAAAAATGCACAGTTTTGCTTCATAGTAGCCAGAATATTATGTACAGCTGATGGTAACTGATGTTTATTGATAAATGTTTAAAAAGCTATCGTCTGTCTCAAAAAACATACCAAGATCAAGAAACAACATTTGATTTGCCGTAACTCCCTTAAACATATTCACCCAGACAGAGATGACAGCCAACTTTGAGATTCCCTTTACCAATCATCTCTCATTATGTTTGGCAAAGGGGTCTGCTCCATTACCATGAGTAATATCATAAGTTATGAATGAGGCAAAAGGCACATGGCAAAACACATCAACAGTCTGGGCATCAGCGCCTATTTAGAGCTGTTTGAGTGTCACTGTGCACTACATAGGCCCAGACAGCAGCAGACACCGGGCAAAGCAGACTTGACCTAGTGTACACTTCTTAGCCTTACATGACTTCATTTGTGAATTTTAGCTCTGCTCAAGCAGTTTCAGACCCAAATATGCTCAGACTTTGGCTTTTCAGATAATTAGTAGAAATTTTTTGTCAGCCCCTTTTTATTTTTTTATTCTCTGTCCAACTGACTATGTCCTCTCTGTGTAACTGTAGGTTCTTTATGTTCTCCGGCTTCCTTCAACCACCCAATACAAGGCATGAGTTAGAATTAGTGACTTGTGACAGTGAAGTGTTTGTCTGTTAGAAGGTGTCAGCCCTGTGACATAATCATCATCCCGCCAAAAAACCCATAGTTGATAGGACAGGCTCCAATTATCTGACAAAAAAAGGACTAAGGAGATGAATGAATCAAAACAATGAAAATATACATAATAGTAGACATACATAATAGTAGACATAACATAATAGTAGACATAACATAATAGTAGACACACATAATAGTAGACACACATAATGGTAGACACGCATAATGGTAGACACACATAATAGTAGACATACATAATAGTAGACACATAATGGTAGACACGCATAATAGTAGACACGCATAATAGTAGACATACATAATAGACACACAATAGTAGACATGCATAATAGTAGACACACATAATAGTAGACACACATAATAGTACAGACCAAAAACATGTTTTAAGTTGTAAATTTGACATTGCCCTTTCTGTAAACCGAGCTCGTGTCAAACCATTTCTGACCCAAACATTTTCAGATAATCGGTGGAAAAGTCGAGTCAGCCTCTTGTCTACAGCAGATCAGATGTTTTGTTTTGCTAAAGCGTGTTTTAAGGATTAACACATAAAAGCCAATGAAGGCTGTAGTCTGTCACCATCTCAGCAGGGGGAATTATGAATCATTACATGAACATCAGGCTGAACGGAGAGAGACGGGGCCCCCCTGCCAGGAAACTTTGTCAGGGGCTGAAAAACTTTTGTCAACCATTTGATATTTGCAGACGTCTTTTAGCATTAACTCAAAACGTCTTACTTCATTTAACACCACTAACCTCAGTGTGGTGATGAGAACTGGGCGTAATTTCTACAACTGAAATGCCAAATTTGCTCATTTTTGGGGATTTTAGTTTAATGATGAAAGTTGTTTATCAGGCTTCTCTTATAATACATGTATATATCCATAACTGTGCACATTTATTTGGAGGGAGATCTAAGATGTAATTAAAAACCTCAAATATGAAATGAATAAATATTTATCTTTTTCATTCTTTGTTTCTGTAGCAATAGTAGCCATAGTAGAAATGATGTACTTATTTTAATACCATGTACAAAGGTAAGGTATACTTTATTGTCCCTAGAAATCCTATAATGCCAATGGGTCAACCTGGAACGGCGAGCGAACCGTGTGCAGTGCCCAGAGAACCCTGTACAGATCTCGGTCGGGAGAACGTGAAAACTCCAAACAAAGAGATGGTTGTTGGCTAGCAAACAGAAAATTAATATCTCCACACGCATATTTTATGTTGTGTACGAATTTCTACAACTGAAATGTCAAATTTGCTCATTTTTGGTGATTATAGTTTGATGATGAAAGTTGTTTATCAGGCTTCTCTTATAATGCATGCACATTTATTATATCGGCGAAAACAGCGTGTCGCCGATATTATGGAATCACGTCGGTGCGCGTCCGCGGTCCGCAGATCCTAGCTGTGAACGCGATAACTCAAAAACGAATTGCCGGATCATTTTCAACATTTGCACACAGGTGCATACCATAAAGACACCGAACTGTATCGATTTGGGTACTTCTTCGA
>JAVQKC010009069.1:0-11742 GCA_036025475.1 Philypnodon macrostomus
TACTATATCATGTACAATACTATATCATGTGCAATACTATATCATGTACAATACTATATCATGTGCAATACTATATCATGTGCAATACGAAATTCACTTGAAGTATTTTACCACCTGTGAAATACTCTACTTACACCTTATTTACCTACATGCACCTTGTGTTTTTATTGTACATATTTATTATTTTTTGTTTATATGTTTATTATATGTTTATTATATGTTTATTATATTGTTACTTATACCTTTTTTGCAAACACTTTTTTCACCATGTACTATTACTGCATGCTACTAGTACTTCTTGACTATCTTAGCGAGTCTAATGTTTCTTCTGATCCAAAGCCTTTCATTGCATTGTTGACCTTGTGTTGAACCTGCATATGACAAATAAACAAAAGTTGAAGTTGAAAGTTGGAGTTGATATTGGGGTTTAGTTGGTTACATTGACATCTATAACTGATTGTTGTGTATGCTTGTTTACTAAAGCTATGCATAGAAAAGTGTCAATGAAAACGTGTGGGAATATAAAAGCTCTAAACATTCTCCTACACATCCTGATCACACGGCTGCTTTGAGACAAACCGTCTTCCCCCATGTTTAGAGTTTTTCATCCGAAGCTGTATTTACTTTGCTGTCGGCTCATAGGCCTCATTAAAAGTAACGCAGAGGCTTTTAGATCATCATTATGTCCACGTCTGCGTGTGTTGGCCAACTCTTGCGTAAGTCTGTTTACTTCCTAACACGATCTAGAGTTTGTAAAGCCACCGGTGAGTTCCTCAGCTTTGGCCGAAGGGAACGCTGACCCGGCTTAACTTAAGTGTCCACTCAGCACTTCTATAAAGGGATAACACAATTTACAGAGACCTTTGGGTGAGTTCAGTTTGGAAAGTGATTTTGATGTTGTTTTCGATTAACAATTGATGTTTTTACATTTTATTAATAAATATTTGGTATTTCGTAAGTCTTAATTAGCCAAAGTTGAATGAATGTGGCCGCGGTGGTGCAGTGGGTAGATGCTTGCCCTTCAACCGGAGGGTCGGTGGTTCGAGTCCCCGCCCGTGCACACGCTGTCAGGCCCACCACCCGCGGGAGGTACCATGGTGCAATGTGGATCGGGCGGTGGTCGAAGGCGGGAGTTCCCTGCTTACACTGCTGCCTCCGCTACCCGGTTTCGGAAAAGCAGAAGAAAATGGATGGATGGATGAATGTGTGAATAGTTGCACACAGTTGAAATAGAAGGTATTCAGATCCATTTAGTAAAGTTGTATAATATGGATGTACTAATTTAATTGATTCATCTTTCTGTTTCTCTTAGTCAAACTTGATGGCTGCCATACTGACCGTCCTGACCACCACGGTCACACAGTCACAATGTCTTATTCTGAAACAGGCTGATGACGTGTTTTGCCCAGGAACACAACAAGAGGATGTGGCCATTTTTTACAGAGAGCCAACAAAGAGGCAACCACTCACTCTCAGGTTGATTTGCTCAGGGTACAGTGACACAGGGAGGACATGCAGACTCCACAGTCTCCCTAGAAGGCTGAAGCACGTCCTGTTTAACTATATTCTGTTGAAACGTGTCACTGTGAATATTCGATCTGAAGCTCTACAATTCTCCCAGAGCAAACCTCAGCTAAACGACACCAGACGTAATGAACTCTATGATGTGATTTTAACAAGGCATATCATTTCCTTCAGCTCTACCTACTTCACTTTCTGTTTATAGACACTAATCCAACCTGATCTCCATTGGTCCAATCTCAAACCACACATCCAGCCAGTATCAGATGACTAATTATGAATTAATGAGCATTGATTGCAACTCGGCTTCATTTAGTATCAAAGATATTATGATGTTTTGCTGCATATGAACATCTGCTGTGGAGATGGAAATGGAGTCGGCATTGATCCAGCATCGACCGGATTATGCATGAGATTCAGAGAGTAAAAATATATCAATAACTCATCATCATTAAGACTCAAATGTTCATGCGTGAGCTTAGTTCTGAGTCTTGAGAATGAGAGAGATGCATTGATTACCAACTCTGACCAGTTCAGGCTGTCCTCGGGCAAGACATTTAACCTGTGTGTTATTGTCATTGTTGTGGTGTGTTTGGTGGCAGTTTGTGTGGTATGGCTACCACATCTTTGTCTGCCCCATAGGCTATATATCGTCTGGCCATAGTGTGAGATTGTGAAGTGACCTCACAGCAAAAAAGTAAAGGGTTCTATTTCCATTAGGGCCTTGTATGGGGCATGGTTCTCTTTGTGTCTGGGTGGGTTTTCTCAACCGTAATCAACCCCAAACATGCACGGTAGGCTAATCCTTGAGCTAGGTACATATGGGTCCCTGGGTGCTTCTCTTCAGCTGCCCTCTGCTCCTGAGAGGTGACCCCCGAGGCAGTGAAGGATGGCTTAAATGCAGAGGACAACTTTCCCTCTGGGGACAGTAGAATATACAGTACGTGTCGGCGGCATGTTGGTGCAGTGGTTAGCACTTTGGCCTCACAGCAAGAAGGTCCTGGGTTCGAGTCCTGGACCAGGCACCAGGGCCTTTCTGTGCGTGTTTCTCCCCGTGTTTGGGTGGGTTTCCTCCATGTACTCCAGTTTCCCCCATCAAACCAAACATGCACATTAGGTTAATCTTCCAGCTAGGCACATCCTGACCAAGATCCTGGCTCAGATCTGGGGATGGGCTGCACTGTGGCTCTTCTCGCTCTTGGTTGCCGCAGTGACACTGAGGGATGGGTCAAACGCAGAGGACAACTTTCCTCCAGGGACATTAACATATACAGTACCTTTTCAGTAGGATTTACAAAATGTAAGTCAGTTTCTCTTCACGTTCGTATCCTGACTCGGCAACTGTGTTTAGACCTGTCAGACTGTAGATTCGTTTGAACAATACTAAATTCAACATGTCTCCAGTGTCTCACCTGAGCTCAGCCTCTCACGGCAAGACTGTTGACACCAGCTTTGAATGTCCTAATTCTTTGTTTGTTCTCCATATTGATACAGATGAACTAGGACTGACCTCAAAGCTGCCTGCTGCACAGTGAGCTAGTGTTTAGAGCTCAAAACATTAACACATTATGTTGACAGCGCTGGTAAAAAGATACAAAAATATGTGCTTACACAACATGGTAGTTCTCTTCTGAGTCACTGAGGGACTGAGTCAAGCCAGTTCTCTTCATGTCCCAGTAAACAGCACACGACGCATCTGCCTTGACCGTGTGTCTGACTTCTTGAGAATGCCTTAATGCTTTCAATAATTGTTATGAGGCAGGGCATTTGCAATATAATGTAAAAATAAAAAATGCATTTGAATTTCAGCTCGCAACATTATGTGATTTAGCTTTCATAATATGTTAGACCTTTCCGTGAACTTTAGCATCTTCACTCGACTATACAGCTGTTGCAATTCCTTTTCTAATCTATGGGAACAACTGTGGTCTCTGTAGAGATGGTAAAGCTAGACTGTATATAGAGAATGAATGTTATTTCAAACGACGATCAGTTTATGTTAGTCCAGCATTTAACAAACCATTATGTAAGACGTACTCTCATCGCAGGCAGATGGGTTAGGGTTAGGGTTAGGGTTAGTACACAGCTCCCACTGGACACTAATGTAGAAACAGAAAAGGATACAATTGGTCAAATATTGGTCCAATGTATGAATTATCACTATCACGATTTTCACAATTATTATTCATATTCTTTTCAAACTGCTAACTTAATACCAAGAAATGAGACCCGCCTATCCAACACTATCCTTGTCCCTCACTTCAAACCTTCATTCATTTATCATTTTATGGTTATTTTTGGCTTAGATTTTGGACATTAATATGCAGCACTATTTTGAATCTCCTTATGAACCTGCAGATAGGACCGGTCTGTGGACGACACATAACAATATGAAGAATCCCCATCCGCCATGCTGAGCCTGAGTGAGAAAACTCAACAGTGATCTTAAGAAATGAAAAGAGTGCTTTGGCAGAAGACATGATGAAGAGGGGGTATTTTCTCGGCTGTATTGTGTCTGTGGGAAGGTCACAATGGGCTGTCGTGAGCGAGTCTGCCTCCATACACTAGTATAATCCTGGTCCTCTATGCGGTCAGCTTCACTGCACATCATTGTGTTCCTCCCTATCTGATTAGCTACAGCGTCACAAGTGGCCACAACCTTTGGAGCTCAAGCTGAAATGACTATGAAGTACTTTTTGAATGAGCTCACCACACAGTCCACAGAGGGCCGTAATGACATTCATGACCTTTGGTGTGTCCCCGGCAGCAGATGTTGGTGATGAATTTCCCTCCAGGTGCCTGCATTGAAGTGCCCTGACTCAGGCTGGTGCTACACTTTAAGGTGAGCCCTTTATACCACACATCAAGGCCATGGAACAGATCTGCAGCAAGCCAATAAGAACCTAAATTGTGTATTTAGCCAGAGCTACCCTTGTGTTAGGAGGGCGTGGTCCCAGCAAGGAGCCTGTGGGTTTGATCCTCGGGCCGGCCGACGACGATCTCTCTGGGTGGAGTTTGCATGTCGTCCCCGTGGTACTGTGGGTTCTCTCTGGGTAATAATAATAATTACGGATTACATTTAAATTAAGCTTTTCAATGCCTCACAGCTTTCTCAAAGAGCAACATTTTGAGTCCATTATTCATTCACACCACAGTCACACACTGGGGGTGACGGCCCCACCTACCACCACCCAACTCCAATCACACCACCACATTCATTCATGGGCAATGTGGGTTGTGTCTTTCCCAGGGACACAACGACAGTTTGCTCTCAGGCAGGGACTCAAACCAGCGACCCTCTGGTTTCAGGGCAAACACCTACCCAACACTACCGCTCCAGGTACTCCAGCTTCCTCCCACCACCCTAAGACATGCATGTGTTAGACACCTTATTAGACATTATAGCAACTGGAAATCAGGGAGAAAAGTGGGGGTCTGGATCACACTGGCCGACAGCTCTTCCAACTGAGCTTAATGATCACAGGTGTTTAGCGTTCTTTATAAAATGCAACTATAAAACTAAAATGTAGATTAATGCCACACAGATCAGTTCATGCACTCATCGACCCAACAGCAGCTAAGTTACATCATGTTTCCATAACAACGTGATTATTGTTCCTAATTATCTCTGTGTGTACAACTGCTGCCTGAACACTAAACCACCTTGGGCTCAGTATAAACACTCTTATCGGACTGTGACATGGCCCCCGCACTCAATCAGATCCACAAACCCAGACGCTTGCTGCCACTTCTAATTTGATTGGCCAAACGGTGAATTAATGGGGCCACGCTGGGAGATAGAGCAGTTTAGAAACAGCCTAGCACAGGAAAAGCTCTTGCAAAGTGTATTATGAATGATGCTCTGGCCCTTAAAGGCAGTCATTAGGGCCCTTAATCATAAAATATTGCTTCTTGGTTGCTCCGGCTGCTTTTAGAGCTAAATTAGTTCCACGGTGCAGCCATGCATTTCCGTATTAGACCTACTTAAAGAACAGTGTCTCCATTTCTCACCACACGGGGATTTGTCATGTTCGCTCTGCCTAATATGTAAAGATCTCTCTCTTTGGCGTGGCCTCTTCGATTATTTACATCCAAGTGCTTGTAAATCTGTGTTTATGGGATCACAGACATAATAATGGGATGGATGTAGTTTGCTCAGAGCAGCCAAGCATACTACTTTTATTTGAGTAGTTGAATCTGCAGCGGTGAGCATAGGGCAGGTCAGAAACCCCCAATAAAGGCATTTCCCCCCAATACAAGGTAAGTACTTTCACAATTCAATCAGCATTTTACTTCAATTTACCTTTCAGCAGATTTTACCATAAATACATTTTGAATACACTTAAATCAAACAGAACAATATATTTTAAACAATTTGGGTCATGGTTTTTAGTTACAATTAAAGGCTGTAAATGAGGACGGTAACAGGAAGCTGTATTAACGTTAGGTAATACAGTTATTGTGTGTGTATTCTGATGTGATAGACTGTTGTTAAATAAAAGATCTGTCATCAAGTCTAAACACACTAACATGTGTACATTAAGGACGGCTGAGCAACAACGTGAACATATGGTGCCTGTAAAATGTGAGATGGTTTTGTGTATTAAGTGTCATATGTCCAGAGGTGGGTAGTATTCAGTCACATTTACTCATTTACTCAGTCACATTTACTCAGTTACATTTACTCAGTTATGTGACTCACTTGAGTATCTTTTGAAATACATTGTACTCCATAGAGTATCTTTACTGCACAATACTTTTGACTTTTACTTGAGTAATAATATTTTGAAGTATCTGTACTCTTACTTGAGTAAACTCTTGTAAATCTGGAAAGAGTAAGAGTACTTTTACCACCTCTGTGTGTCATGTAAGAACAGCTTTATGTGAAAAATGTGATGATGTGAAATTCTGTTCCTTGTGCCTTAATTTATGAAAATATGATTTATGTTTTTAGTTTATATTTTTAAAATATCTAAATCTGTTTATTATCTTTTGATTTTTTTCAAGATTACCACAAAATTAAACAATAATCTGACATTACGCTCAAACAGTTCCTCAGGATTTGAGTAGTTTCTCACCAGTACTTTTCTACTCTTACTGCAGTAATTATGTGAATGAGTACTTTTTACTTTTACTTGAGTAACAGTATTGGTGACTTGACCTCCTCTGGATTTGTCTCTAATGACACGGCTCACGTTTCACAACCAGTAGTTCTATCATTTATGGGTTTGCCGGTTGCAGCTCCTAGAAGTTCACCAATTCATAAAAATCAATGTCGTACAGCTCACACTGATTGGTTTCTGGTGCGGTCTTGTTAGTGGTTCAATCAATATGGTCTGGCAGTACACCAACAAGCCCTAAGCAATGACCTGTTACCAACATAGAAACACTGGTCCAGGCCAAATATGTTCAGGTTCAAGGGAGTGCCCCACTGCTCCAAAGATAGGTTCTTTAGCTGTGGGCTGCACTCAGAGGCATAGTGGAGTTTTAGAGGGTGGGTTGGGGTGTAAAGAGTCTCTCAAAATGAAATGGGGCGTTGTTTTGTAGATGAACTTTTGAGTTCATTTATCCTCCCATTACGTACAGTACATACACTTTGCAGTCAATGTTTGTTTATTCATATATTTTTGCTCTTTTTGGTAAAAAAGTGTGGGTCAACAGCTCCCTCTGCTCAGACTCACCCGTGGCACGCTCCATCCACGTGTGCTCCAGAGTTCTCCTCCACCTCTCACACAGGCAGTGTGAAGGTTGATCTAGTGGGACCTTTCTTTACAGGTCAGTTATGGGTTTGTAGTGTCGATGCCAGCTTCTACAGCCCTGTGTAGGGTTGGCCTGTCATCATCATCATCATCATCATCATCATCAACATCATCATCATCAATCTATTTTCCGATTCAATAGGGACTTGTTTTTTGTTACTTGTGGGTTTTGAAATGAAGTTGAACTCAAAGTGAGAAATCCAAGCCAAAGACCATGTTCTCAAACCTCCCAGAACATCACCAAATACACTTCTATTTCTCACTAACAGGAAAGGATGTGTCTTCACAAATTCCAAGAATGTTAAATAACCCGGAGTGGACTGCCTTGGCTCTGATATCTGCTACATTAAATATTGATGGGATTGAGGCAAGTGTTGCTGGTGTGTTGAATCAGCCGGCTCTAGCCCCAGGTCACTATATTTAAGAAGTCAGGATCGGTCATTGAGTTGTTTACGACTGGTGCTAATGTCCTCCGTGTGGACCCATCCGTCTTGGAGCTACTGTCACTGGCCGATCGAAGCATTATAATTCACGTAGCCTTGGGGTGGAGCAGTTGTTCCTGTAGACTCTTTAGGCCTGCGGACCACTCAATGTAGCACAGTGTGTTATGAAGGGCCCTGGTGCGGGTTTTCATAGGATCTAGTCTTGGTTTAGCTCTAGTTTAATCCTGGTTTAGACCTAATTTAGTCCTGGTTTGGACCTGGTTTAGTCCTGGTTTAGTCCCATTTTGGTCAAATTCTGTCATGTTTCTGTCCGTTTTTCTCATGGTTTAGTCCTTTTTTAGATTAGATTTTGTCCTGGTTCTCTTGGACCCCCTTTAGACCATAGTGACTCCCTCCATCTCTAAGAACCCAGTTCAGTCGCACTGCCTAATGCCAGCCCTTAAAGTATCGTATAAGACAGATTGTAATGTGCAAAATATGAATGTGGTTTGATTGCCTGATATATGTTCTCAGTGGTCTTTTGTAATCAAGACAGTGTTGTGAGAATTGGTGAACTAAACCCCCCAAATGACAGTGAGAGTAAAATAATAATGGGTTTTATTTAGTGCTTTTCTGGGCACTCAAAGACACTTTACAGATTACATTATTCATTCACTCCCAAGTCACACCCAGTGGTGGTGGGCTACAGGGGCAGTCTGACAGAAGTATGGCTGCCACTCTGTGCCTACGGCCTCTCTGACCACCACCAAACAACCACATTCATTCGTTAATGGTGTATTCACAATAACTCTCAACATTGTTCAAACGTTAATGGTGTATTCACAATAACTCTCAACATTGTTCAAACGTTAATGGTGTACACATAATCTTATTACGATAGCTATAAACTGTTTAAATACATATATATGTCTATATACTTTTAGAATTTATTTTTGTACACTCAATATGGACATCCTCTGAGGCCCCTCTGCAAGCCTTTGGCGGACCCCCAGGGGGCTCACTGCCTTAGAGGAAGTAGTTTAACCTAATGTATAATGCATTTGGTCAATAGTTAATGGTTGTTAGTAATTATGCTGGGTTAGCAGGGGACTCGTTAGCCACCGCAGGAGCATTAGCAAGATCTGCTCCCTCGGATTTTTAATGGCTTTGGTTTTCAGTACAAGGCTGTAGAAAACAGGCATGAATGTTGAATTTATGTTAAAATACAAAATGTTTGCAGAGCAGTTGTTTATTCATATTTTATTATTTACATTCTGAGAGATGGCTCAGTGGTAGAGTGGTCGTCCTAGAACCAGAGGGGTGGTGGTTCAAATCTGTGTATAATGTTGCTGTGTTCTTAAGACACTTATCTCCCCTATAAATGAATGTGGTTGTGTGATGTGTTTGTTTGACTGATGGTGGGGCTGTTGGCCCAAAATGGCTGCAGTATGCCCCAGGGCTGCTGTGGCTCCAAAGGTAATTTACCACCAGCAGTTTGTGACTGCATGTAGCCTGAAGAAAGCCTTGAGGCAGCACAATATTATTATTCGGAAGCTGGAGTACCTGGCGAGACCCTAAAGTAACACAAAGAGATCATGCAGACTCCAAGGATTGAGCTCCCAACCTCTGCCACCATGACCCCTTTGTAAATAGGATTTCAGAACTGGGTTTGTGTGGCCGTCCCATATTGACGTCCATATGTAAATCAACCCTCTTCAGTCTTCATTCATTTGCACATATTATTCTCCTTCTTTGATGCCGCTTCACTGCACGTGTTCCTGCTTCCTGTTATGGCCGCCGCGCTCGGATGCTCCAGTTCAAGCCGCTCTGAATGATAATTACCATTTCTACAGTTTTTCGTTTCTCTTCCTTCCAGTGAAAAGCATATTCATCGCGTCCCATATTGTGCCTGATTGATCGTATCAAAGTCACTTCCTCCAGAGCACAACTTCCTGATTGCTAATACGACTTAGAGAGCAATGCAAATGGCCTCGCAGCTGCTCCTCTCTCTCGTCTCAGAAAAACAGACTTCACTTTTAGATCGCGTGGCATTTCAGAGACCGTTCCTGTTCAGCCGGGGGATAATACAGACCGTTAAAAACATCAAAATATCCGGCAATAAAAGCAAATGCCTGTTTTTGTTTTCTGTTTATCCGCATTAAGCTCGGGGCGATCATTTATATTACACTGTAGCGGAGGTGAAGGCTCACAAGGCAAAGTGGTGGCTGGGAAGTCTTCTTCAAATGTCAAACAGGTTTAAAACGTTTGGAGGAAGAATTGAAGAATCGGGAGCGTACCATTGGTTTGTTGGGTTATTTATTTGGATCCCCATTATCTGAACCCTAGGGCCAGCTACTCTTCCTGGGGTCCGTTGGTCCCACAGCCCATTGGTCCCACGGCCCATTAGTTTCACATTTATCGAAACATTTCTCCACACAGCTTAATTTCTGACCAGTCGTCGTCAGGATTTTTTGGCGCTTTGTGAACAAACAGACTGGAGTGGGCCAAATTGTAGCTCTGTGTGTTTGCTGACCACTGCCATTGTAGACGGTGCCCAGACAAGTGTGTGTGATACGCAGATTTTATTACCATGTGCAAACTTGGCAAACCACAGACTTTTCGGAGGTATAAAAATTGCTGATAGCAGCCGGTTGCTTCAGATCCCACTCATTATTATGGCACACGTGGAAGCATGTTTTTTAGCATGTTTTTTCCAAGGAGGGCTTTTTTTGCAGGTGCACTAAAAGCGGTGGAGAACAGGTGCTGAATCACTCAAAACACACAGAGCAATTCATCTGAACATTCTGGCTCGGCTCCAGCTCCATTCGCTCACATTCTTCTCCTCGCATTAACACTGTGGTCTGGAGGCTTCCTAAAAAATGTTTATCCAATTGTTGGACCTCTACAGCAACATCAAATCAGAGTTTGTGTGGGATACTACACCACTCAAAAACTAAGCTACTATTGGTCAACGGGTCATTTCCATCCTCAGTCCTTCGGCCCAGACCAGCTTGCCACTTGACACTTATTAGGGATTCTTAAGTGCCACTGCTCACTAATTATTGTACCCTTGCCCACTTCATACAACTCTATTAGCCACCCTCGTCTGCTAGCTCCTTTTTAAAATGGATTTTTGCCAGCCTGTTTCCATAAATTATATTAGAAATTGATAATACACTGTCCTGCTTAAAGAAATCAACATGATTAAGAACAATATCATTTTGAAGTCGGATCATATTAGGGAATGAATTTCTAATTGAGAAGTTTATTGGGCTTGTGTGCGATTGTGGTGTTGTTGATGGTGTTAGATTAGCTCGCCACGATGACCCGACAGAGGCCTCACGTTGCCGTGGAGACGAGGCTCGGAGCAGTAACCGGGAGCGGTTCTGGAGAGCTGTTAACAGCCCTGTGTTTGTGGGAAGGTGTACAGACATGAATATAGAGACAGATGGCAGAACCTAAAGTCAGTCATCGTTAGAGCTGTCGAATTAATACCATTTCAATTATTGCTCCACAAAATTATAACTAAACTAAATAACTATATATATTATAACTAACTAAACTAAAAAGATAAATTATGTCATCAGTAAAATAACATATACAATTTAGATTAATTAAGTTAACTAATAAAACGCAGTTTAACATTTGAGCTAAAACATTCTTCCGTTAAAATGTATACATAATTAAAGAGAAATAACTAAATAAATAACATATACTATACACATTTTCACCCAATGAAAAATCATTGAATTATGACCTAAAATCGTGATTATCATCCTTTACATAATGAAAGTGGGTCAGTCGGTGACCGCAGTGCAGCACCTGGAGTCTGGAACACTTCTCTGGATGAGAGCCGGGAGCCCTTCTCAGGACAGGAGCCAGGAGCCCATCTCCAGACGGGAGCCGGGAGGCCTTCTCCAGATCTGAGCCGGGAGGCCTTCTCCAGATCTGAGCCGGGGAGCCCTTCTCCAGATCTGAGCCGGGGAGCCCTTCTCCAGATCTGAGCCGGGGAGCCCTTCTCCAGATCTGAGCCGGGGAGC